>JAECUM010036355.1:0-29621 GCA_016617855.1 Megalonaias nervosa
GACAGTATATAATTCTGATTGAGATTTTTTTCCATTTGCTTTGTATTTATACACAGCAATCGGTACTTCAAAGGTAATCAGTTTTCTCTGAAGATTCAGCAAAATTATTTTATTGGTATATTTAAAATAAACAACAGAAGGATTAGCCGTCATTCAATTAATTGTAGCTGTTTCTGTTCGCGTCTTCACAGGTCAGTCGATTGTAGGTATAGTCCGTTAGCATGATTGAGCGTATCACACCATACAGTACTCAGGCCAGATGTCAGCATAAGCGGATTATGACGTAACAATGCACTGTAAAGATAGGTTTGTCAATACGAACAAAGGATTTGTTTATGTAACAGATTCCAGTGCATTGTGTATGCAAGTATGTGGCTTCCTTTCGCGGTCCCTTCGAATTTCTCCACTCCAAATCCATGACTGTATGTACAAATTAAACAGCCAAAAAGGCTGTCACCAAAAAAATCGCCAGATGATATATTTTGTCGCCAATAAGGGAAAAAAATCGCAATTTGTGACATTGGCGAAGCCCAGGACGATCCCTGGACTAGGGTAGTTACTTCAATGGTTTCTTCGTAGTGCCCATTTGTATCTGCCACAATGCAAACTACGTTGTTTTATCTATGTGAGTTTTATAAGTATTGTTCAAATTAAATGTCTGAAATGGAATGATTTAAACAGATAAATATATATTTAATTACCATGTACTTTATTTTTATTATTTACGGTGGTACATACGTTAAATGCACCAGGAAAAAATAGGGACGAGGCTAATTTTCAGGAATTTTGGCCGCCATATTGGATAATCATGGAAAACCCAAAAGACTAAAAAAAAATCCGAAAAAATACCAAATAGAAAGGAAACCTTGGAACGAGGCAACCATTCATTATCTTTGAGGCTACCAAAGGGTACGTACATTAAAACTTGACTCTAAAATTGTATTTTATATAATTTTAATGAATTTGAATAAGAGCAAACTTTAACACTTTCATATCCCATTTCTACGCAATAGAACTTAAAAGAACATAGTTTTTAAGTAAATTCAAACATTTTTCTGCATGTGTAACATATTTTAGTTTGATCAAAATAGAGCGGTTTTCAGTGAACCACGGTCCACAATATCCCCTATCCTAACCTCCCGAAAAGTTATCACCAAATTACCTCCCTTCACAACTCTATCCTACTTCCGGTGCTGTTGACTCTAATTCCCGCTCGAAATTTTATGGATGAGTAAAGAGGTAGTTGCAATATAATTAAATGCTTTAAACTTAATTAGTTAAATTAATTATAAAGATCATATTTGCAGTTGCTGATATCTGAAAATGCAAAAAATACAAAAATAAGCACTGTGAATTAGTATGTAGTGGATGGCGTATAGTTTTGACAATTATTTAATTTGCGGACAAATTAAATGAAAGAAAAATGATTATGTAATTTTTTTTAGCGCTTATGAAGTATAGTGTACTTATTAAAGTTAGTAGAAAGGTATACTGTGTGTCCTGTTTTTAAATTTCAGAGTAACAGTTATGATGTCGAACCCATATATTCTCAACACTAACACCAGGACTTCTTCATAGACACATAAATCACCCAAACACAGGAACACTTAGACCTCTGACAAAAAAAAAGCGGAGACCTACTTGTTGGTCTAAGGGACACTAGAACAAATAGTATCAGGCTCCTTAAGTCCAGTCCCATTCTCAAAAAGATCTACACAGCCACCATTTTGTTCATTTGATTGAGAGATTGAAAATGAGGTGATTGACTTATCAACACAATCTCCTGCAGTGAAATTGTTATCCCAGTATTCATTGTGTTTAACCGCTGATGAGGAGAATTTTGTGGTAAGGATTGATGTTTAACAAATGGTTGTCATTTTTATTCTAAGCAGTGAAGCCTATTATATGATGTCAGATTAAATGACCAAAGAATTTACTTACAGTACAGTGGTGGGATTTGTTTTTTACAAAGATCAGATGAATAATATTATTCCTGGTGATATTTATTCATAATTAGTCAATTTATTTAAATGTTGACCCAGTTTTCACTAAATATGTACCTAGAAGTGTAATACATAGAAGCATGATAGAAAATTTATTTTTTAATGAAAGCAAAATATGTTCTTATATATATATATATATATATATATATATATATATATATTCATAAAAAATAGTATTTATTTTTTTATAGCCAAGTCCAGTGTTTAAGAGAAATCCCCCCCCCCCAAATTTCCTTTGACTCTGATATTGAAGCTGAAAGCTGTATTGTAAGTTTTTGTGATGTTGTATGGTAACTGAACTATCACATAAAATAATTTGACTGTGTTCTCTTTCCAAAAGCAATACTAGATATGTAAATAAATAAAAAAAAATGTATTACACTGAAATGAGAGATTTGACTCCCTATCAAAAAAAGAAATATTTAAGTTAAATGAATTATGCCCATGAAAAAGGGAAAGTTTAACTTGTGAAAGTTTCTAATGAACTTACTGTGAATATTAAAAGACTTACACATCATGCATACTCAATGATTGAAAATGGAAATGAAGATAACCCTATTATTGTTGGGAAAAAAGCGAAGCATGCTTTCCAGGAAGAAAATGCTGTAAAATGGTACATTGGCCAAGTAATATCTCAGGTAAAACAATATTGAAGAATGATGCTTTAAACTCTTTCTAATTATTGCATCATCAATTGTTATGTGCATGTAATCATCTAATTATAACACACTTTTCACACTCGGGGCCCCGAGTGGCCGAGTGGTCTAAAGCGCTCACCATTACGGATCACTGCCATCTCACCTCTGTCTGCGTGAGTTCGAGTCTCAGGCTCGGCTAACGTGGACACGTGAGAAAGCCTGCCAGTAGCTTCTTGTGGGTCGGTGGTTCTTCCCCCACCAATTATACTGGCCGCCATGTATAGCCTATCTTGTGCTGAAAAATGGCGTTAAACCCTACAACAACAACAACTTTTCACACTCGGTAACTCTTCTCAATTTCCGTCAATTATAATATGCTAAATTAATTCCTAAAAAGTGATATATCACTTTAAATGCCTCTTAAGACAAAAAATTATCAGATATATTGTTTTAAATGCCTATCAAGACCCAAAAATTATCAAAATAATAACATCATTAATAATATAATCTTTTCAGAAATAATATTCTTTGGTAAATTACAAAGAAATGTTATTAGAAAAATTAAGTACCAGTACTGTCAATAATATGCAAGAACTAATTTATTTTGTTTTAAAATATACGTACGCTTATATTTAAAAATGTAAAATGATTTTAGAGGCAATATTGTTTATATCCAATTGATTCTTTTATGGTATTGTCAGTTTAATGGAAAAGTTTGAATTTACAGTACTGAGAGTGAACGGTTCTTCTTGTAATTAAGTTTTCATCAGCTGTAGACTATTACACCATGCTAAAAAATTTAGTGTGAAAAAAGCACACTATGATAATCCAGGGATATTCTACTAATGAGAAGAAAATTATTTTTCTTTTATATTTATCTCAGGTTCCAGGATACAAAGAATGGTATCACATCAAGTATGCCGGAGACAGTGTGATTTATTCATGTAAACTTTTGGAAGATTACAAAAAAGGGTTTTAAAGATTGTTGTTTAATGCTATGTGTGTTAACATTAAAATATCTTCAGAACCATTTTAATAAGAAGTTTTGCTCTTTATTTTTGTTTTTTATTGACATTTGAAAAGGGAGTTACTTGGCCAGATTTTGTGTCATGTACATGTTATAATTGCCTAAAGTGATAACCCCGAAAAATCAGAAAAATAACCAGTTTCTGATTGATGTTGCCACAAATGTGCTTATGTACCTAGGCAACCAGTTGATACCTTTAGATATTTAAATGTGTTTTGGATATTATTTACAATTTCATTGCTTTCCTTTAAAATTTACGTGCATACAAATGGAATTTTTACCCAATGCACCAGTGAGTCTAATTTTTGGCAGACACCTTGTTTTCATGATCAAACTTTAAAAATTCGTTAAAAATTTAAAAATTTCTATATTTTAAAAAGGATTTCAGACTTTGACTTCTCAAGACATGAACTTTCCAAAAATGTATGATTTATAAGTGCTTTTTAACATTTTGAAAATTGTGTTGAACTAGCTATCTAGGGGAGGTACAAACAAACGGGAGGGTGTGCTATTTTCATCTTGCAAGTCCGAACTCAAACCTGATCGAAAATGTACCTAATGAAGGGTTCCATCAATGCTTGTGGTGAATATCTGAAGCTACTGGGTAAAAATGCGATTGGACTTTATTTTTCAGTCCATGGCAAATTCATTGCAGTACCATTTCGACTATTCTTTAATAACCGCAAACCAACCCCCCCCCCCCGCAATTCTTCTAAAATTCTTCTAAAAGTTCTGAAAGAAAATCCAAGCAAATCTTACACTAGCAATGAAAAATGGTCCACAAATAAAAATACTTTCATTTCATTGTAAGCAAAACATACAATAACATACGATCAAGTCTTAAATAACACAATTTCGATCTTACCAACATAACACCAGAAAATGCAATCATTTCGCGGGAAATAGGCACACAACGTTTTGATATCTAGACGTTGATTGGTTCGCCTATCTGAAACGCATGCGCAGTCTATGGAAAGGAGTTATATTACTCAACGTTGTACCGCGAAGAAACCGGTGTATTTCTTTCGTATTTGTTCATTCCTTCTTCTACTGTTTTGTTTCTTTATCTTTTATTTATTTATTCATTTATTTATTTATTTATTTAGTTTATTTTATTTTTTTCTCCCCTTGCCTTTGGTTTGTTCTTCTCTAAACGTATCTCATTATCATCGCTGAATATGTGAAAGACTTGTTTTATTAATTTTGATATACAATAATTTGATTCCGAATTATTAGGTCAGCTTGAACAAAGTTATGCCACTTGTCGAGATACCTTGAATCGTTACTTTTGGTTAACAGTCACTGGCTGGAACAATAATACAAAAACAGCTTGTTGTATATCGGCGTAGCATGATGTATTTTCACTTATATAACGGAATCCCGCGTATTGTCTCTTCGTTAGTTCTCTTTTGAATAATAATAATAATAATAATAATAATAATAATAATAATAATAATTATTATTATTATTATTATTATTATTATTGTTGTTGTTGTTGTTGTTGTTGTTGTTGTTGTTGTTGTTATTATTATTATTATTATTATTATTACTGCTTCTACAATAACAACTATTATTATTATTATTATTATTATTATTATTATTACAACTACTACTATATTTTCTAGAAGAAAACGACTGAAGCAAATAAAATTATAAAGGATATATTCTAAAAATAATTTCTTAAAGAACTAGTTTCAGGGTCCAACAAATTTAAATCTCAGATAGTGGTCTATCAAGAAAATAATATGATATTACAGTTGAAAGAAGAAGAAGAAAAAATGTTTTAGACGACCTTTTTAAATTTATATGTGCCATTAGCAATTATTATTATTTCTAAAGTATTTGTGTTTGCTTTAAAGGGAAAAAAGATAGAAAAATGAATAAAGTCTGAGTAACCCATTCAGTTACCGGATTTCAATACCTGGCAGACCCCGGACTCCATAAGGAAGATTTGCCGGACCCTGAGTTTGCAAGCAGGGGAGTGAAGAGAACTGCAAATTCGCCTAAGGTGCTTTGACTTTAATTCCTAACATTATGATTAGCGTTATTTTGCTTCTGTTGAGTGTGATGACCATTAGTCCCAGCGAATGAATAAGCGTAAAATGTTGAAGAGGACTTGAGTGCCTGATGTTTACGATGGATTGTGTCTCAGAACTATAAATCTGGCCATGACAGATGCCAACAATAATGGAATATTATAAGACAACGTGTCCGGTAAAAAATAATATAGAAGCAATATCTCTAAATGTGTATATAATTATTAAGGAAGATGCGTGTTTTTATAATAGCCTTTATGGAATCAAAGGTGTTTATAGGGTCAAAAGGGTTTATGGGATCAAAAATATTTATGGGGTCAAACGGGATTGGTAATGTTAAATTTTTTATCTACAATCCAACACACGCCTTTACTTTCCAACACACCGTATATACAATCCAGCAGACAATAATTTTGATTACTGTACAGCACACATCCACCTGCCACCAACCTCTTTATGAATACAATCCAACACACGCCTCTATAATTCAGACACACCCCCGTACTATCCAACGAAAAGGGTTGGAGTGTTTACACACACACACACACACACACACACACACACACACACACGTTTCTCGGATTTCGTGTACCAGCCAATTCATTGTGGACCATTTGTGAAGAGTACATATAGCAAAGACATGACTACCAAAACTTTATCTGTGCACGAAAGATAAATTGTGTTTAAAGTGTTGAGAATACTTATGAAAACAAATTATTTACCTCCGCGTGAAGAAGACATTCGTCGAAATCTATCCACCTTTTATACTTACCAAGAAGTGCGGATAGTTCGTTAAACGAACAAATATACGACTGAAAAGGCCTTGGCTTGGATGCTTGGATATAAGAAGCAGCTCGTTGTGCCAAAGATGTTATGTGCCACGGATCGAAGAAAAGAAATTAACTTAGACTCTTTGAAATAAAAATCAGAAGTGAAAATGAAATTAGAAACAGTTTTAGAAATTCAACTTTGGTTTATACGAAAGGATATCATCATAATGCTAATATTATTTACATTACACAAATGTTATTTTAATATAGTAAAGCACATCGTATCATCACTCTCAATGACCATTATGTGATATTCGTTAAAAGTCCAAGAGATAAATCTCAAGTCAAAGCGTTAGCAAATCAGTTGGGAATACTCGTCGATTTAAAACCTACCACTAGCAATTATTTGAGATTTCGCACCAACTTGTTTCACAAATGGTGTCAGGATGGCGGTCCTGTCATGTTCACATCACCATTGGCGTATGTGTGAAAAAAACCTATAAAAACATCCTTTACTTTTCTTTCCAGCAGTATTCAACATGGTATCATTTCAGTCCCATCCTCTTGCCACATTGATTCGTGCACTGTATGACATCAGTCGCGGAATAAATGCACAAGTCCGTGCACATTTGTTAGAAGCTAGTGTCAACGAAGATTTACGATGGTTAACTTTAACAGCAAGTCCATTACTTCAAGGTAACATTTACATACCCAATGAAACATGAGAAACATAAGATTGTGTTCACACAACTGGCAGATCCAAGAATTAATACGCAAACTAAACAATAAATCATTTTGAAACCGGTTGGATGTGGATCTTTCGGAGGTGCCATTATTCATTCCATTTTTTAAATGGGAAACCTATACCGAAGCTGAAAAAAAGAACAGAAGACGGCAGCAAATGAAAACGAAGAGCAGTGCTACCGAAAGTTCTCGCTCCCACAATAAGAGAAGCCCGAAGACGAAAGTTACAAGAACAAAATACGTCTCACACCAGAAAGTGAGGTACTACCGCTAAAACGCGCACGAACTCTAGAAAAACACGCAGTTCGGTGACTGTCTCCTGCCACTTCCATTTCTTCGCCGTTTACGATGCTGCTTGCCAAATCGGATTTAAGACCAGTGATTTCTGATTTGAAGAATAAACGTAATCCCGTTTCTAAAGTATCTTCTACTTCTCCTACGGTGGCGACGACAATGACGTCATCTACAGTTCTAGCGACTTTTGTTGCAGCTACAAGAGTGGCGTCCTACAACAATAGCACAAGAGAGAACATGTGTGTTACAAAGTTTACTGGATTTATCCAAACAAAAACTGTCGCGATTTCGTCCGCTGAAAACACCTCATCGTCGAGTGGTGCGGATAATGAAGTTGATATGACGTGCTGACAATCACTGGAAACGAATTCCATTATATAAACGAAATGTAAAATAAGATTCACTTCAGTGCTTTTACTCCTGAAATAAAGATGTCACCAACAAGTATACGTCACCCTAATAAACATCACATAACAGAACGTCATCAAAAAAAGAGGTGAAAGAAAGAGACTCCATCCCCGTTTGTCTACACATTTGGATGTTTTGTCAGTACTACCTAATCCAGTCCTCCGATACGAACACATGTCATTCAAAAAGCACCAAAATAAACCATCTGTACCATGTGTGAATGTTGTTTGAACGTTTCGAAAAGGATGATACCTTTTGCTAAGATACAGACACAACGATTAAGAAAATATCGGAACGCTCTTCACCAAATGGTGCAAAAATACCCCATTAGTCAAAAGAAACTTTTGTTCAACAAGGAGGAATTCTACCCATGCTGATAGGACCGATGTTAAAAATGGCTGCTCCTTTGTTAGGATCGATTGCTGGACCTCCTATATGATGAAATGGAAGAAGATAAAATGGATACCAATTTGTGGAAAGACATGACACATGCAGCTTTGGATCTTATGGAAGGACGAAAAGTCTCTTTAGTTCCATACAAAGGATGGATGAAACTCCATTATTGGTGCGATCAACTGATGATTCATTTACCTCATAATTCTAATCTCACCAAGATGTCACAGCTATAGCTAGAATTACAGTCGTTGATGCATTAAAATGACTTGTCAGAATCAGAAAAATCACAACGGTATGGACAACTATTCCAACCTCTTTAACTATTTCACCAGAAGCTTTAAACGAAACAGCCAAAACTACCCTGAGAGATTTCAAGATCATCACGAAAATCGAAGAAACACCTACCAAACATGCACAACCACTGGAACTGAAGAAGAAGATACATGAGAAGAGTTCCGAACTCCGTCTTCTCCAATTCCTAGTCAAATCACCGCTTCCATGTTGACACCGCCTCTTACTCAGAAACGAGAAGAAATTAAAGCATGGATCAAAAAGATGATATCAACACCGTTTTCAGCAGAAAAACAGAAAGAATGGAAGACAGAAGTGAAAAAAACGACGAGAACTACTACTCCTATTCCTTAAGCAATTAAAAAAACTACTACATGAACATCATCCTAAGAACAGTACCGAATAGTGGGTAACTTAATGAGGAAGGGCCGCAACAACAACAACAAAAATAGTCAAAACCATCAGTGAAACACTTTTAGCTAGCATTTACTACAATCCTGCTTGTGATGCTGGTTATGGAACAGTTCAAAAATTGTATCTCGCTGCTGAAACCAAACTTAAATATATGCGTCTGCAAGATGTGCGACAATACTTACAAGAACAATCGACGCGCACGTTACATAAAACTCGTCGACAAAAATTTTTCAGAAGTCAAACTAAACTATCTGGCATCAATCATCAATGGCTAGCAGATCCAGCTGATGTTTCTTGTTTGGCAGCGTACAGTCGTGATTACAAATATTTGTTCTGTGTCACTGACGTGTTTTCAAAATCAATTTATGTAGTTCCTTTGACTTCTAAAATAAGTTCAGAGTTAATGCGAGCTTTACAACTGGTTTTGAAACAAAGAGGTGGTAACTCTCGGCGTAAAGTCAAATACTTGGCTTGTAGACCTCTGAAAACACGAAAACCAAGGCCAATGCAATTGTAATTAGAAAATGCATCCTCACGCATCCTCACCGATTACTACAGTGAAGCATTTGAACAACATCCAATGTCGACCTTGTTGGGAGCTGCAGAACATCTTTCAGAGGTTTATGTGTAAGAGGCATTCCCTGATGATCATCAGGAAGAGTCTCGAACTGCGGAAGAGTTGTGGGAGGAGGAGAACAGTCTGCCGTCCTAACAGCCATGTATAGGGCTCACAAACAAATGCCTCTTTACAATATGGATTCTAGTTTGGCTTGGAAACCCGATTCAAATAAAACCATAATCAATATAGAACACGATCCTTTTATTACCGTTCCAAACTCAAGCAATCTAAATTTAACTAGATTAACAAAGTTCGTTTGGCCGCTTTAATCTTTCAGTCTCTTCTTTTTTGAACTTTATGTACACTTGTACGCAAATTTTAAATTTTGGAGTAGGAAAATTTCAACTTTATTTATAAGCGTGATTCTAATTATGATTGTGTCTAAGACAAAATTGGTAGTAGGGATCGCCTTGTTATTAATAACCTGGGCAGGATTTGGATAAATGTACGTCTTGGTGTTACAGGATGCGTTCCAATCAACGTTGGAAGCTTGGGCCCGAGAGCTTTTCCACCCCTCCACTCTCGGACGAGCAAAGGCGAGTGTGTTGGCCGATTTCCACTCGCCCCCTAGTAGCCAAATTCCGTGAAGAGCGTGTACGCACGAAACCGGGGTGGCATCAGGTGTAAGGTGTTAATCCTTACCGGGCGTCTCGTGTGCGATACACAGACTGTACCATGATGAGTGTGTGTGTGGTTTCGATTTCCACTCATCTTCAGTTCTTCAGTACACATTTCAGTAGCGGGAGGCGCTCGCATTAAGGCGAACGGGAGTGTGGCTCTAATTCTCTCCCGTACGATACACTAAAGAGCACACGGTGTGAGCATGAACTTGTCGCACATGCCCTGATGGGCGCAGGCGACTTTAATCCAAGCAATCAAGGAAGGCAGTTGTGCTACCGAGCTCGTATCTGAAGCCATATCATTACCAAAATCTACAACGTCATACTCAACAATAGCAGATAGCGAATACTAACAAGGCACACACACACACACACACACACACACACAAGTGCAACCCTCAACAGTCATTCCAACACAACCCCTGTCAAGAACACCTACAACAACCACTCCAGAAACAGGACTACCAACTGCCTCTATCAAATAACGGCTGCTCAGTAATCTGGGAACAAAAACAAGACGGGACCAGCCAAAACAGCAACCAGATGCGCAACAAAGAGCAGCCATTGTCAACTATATTTTTTATCAAATGAAAATTCGGGGCTTCACCTACTTATTAAACGATCAAGAGGAAACTACAAAATGTACCGAGGACCTAATAGCAGTACTAGAAGCAAATCGGAAATACTACCAGGAGGTAGGCCTGAGTAAAATATTTATGAAGAAATTTGAAGAGACCAAGAAACTTGTTAAGAACGTCAGTACCTGGGACAACAGTTCTTTGACTGCCCACTCCCAATTGTAGCACTGATGATCAACGAGTTACTCAAGTTTCATAGAGAAAGGATCCAACCGATCCAGACTCATCATGATTGGGGTCGGTTGGTGCTGGATGACTTCGTTGCACCATCAGACTATAAAGACCAGAGAAGGGAAAGCTTCATCGTTCCAGAAGACATCCAACAGTTCTAGTCCCTGCTACCTGAGGTGTAACCTCAGACCTTTTTAGGGCCAATAACCAATTGCCTCTTATCAAGGAATTTCATTTTGGCTTGAAACCCTGGCTCGATAATATCTTTCGCAAGAACTATGATCCTTTGGTTCACCGTTCTAAATTAAAAACTATCTCTACCACCCAACTAGGATTACATATTCAACTAGTCGCACGGGCTTTATTTATAATTTTGGATATCTGGGAACACACATTGTGCACCAAATATAAATTATATGGATAGGAAATTTTTACCAATATATACACGACTCTAATTATAAAGGTGGCATCGTCAAAAACTGGCAGTATGGAACAGTCCATATATGAAACCTGGGCAGAATTTGATCTCACTACTACCTAGGCGTGTCAGGCAACGTACTGGCCGACCACTGTGTCACAAATCTGAGTCTTTTCCTCCCTTCCCTGCTTGGACATCAAAGATGAGTGTGTGGGCCGATCCCCACTCGTCAAGTAATCAGATGCGCCGATGAACGTTTATACACGGAACCTGGGAGGGGGTGCGTCTCGAAGGCGGTATTAATCCCTCTGAGCGACATATTGCGATAGAGTCTGTAATATATGATGCGTGTATGGTTCGATTCCCACTCATTTTAAAACCATGTTGTCGCCTGGGTTTCATTGCCCGAAAGTCAAACATAATTAAGAAGCAGGCGTGTCGGGTGAGGCGCTCTTTCCTTCCCTCATGACCAATTAAATATATCACCGATTGGAGAATGAGCTAGTCGCACATGCCCATTGGGCGAACGCGACTATAATAAAAGAAAAGAAAGAAAAAGAAGTGCCAAATGTCAAACTTATTCACACACTTAAAACAAAACAAATCTCAATATAGACAATAAATTAACAATTAATACAGACCAACACCTCAACCCTCGAACACGCCCCGTAACTTTTAAACAAATATCTCTGATGTAAACCCCACGAAAACACCCCCTAGAACTTGAGCATTATCCTCCCACTTACCAAAAAATGCTATACTGACATAATATGCAACCTTCTTCTATCTCCGTAAAAAATAAACTTTTTTCTCTCATCCTCAGCAGGATATTGGTATTGGAGAATTGTCGGGTAAACAACTAAACTCTACACCTAGTCATCACTTATGCCTTATAATGTGATCCTAAACCCAGGTCATCAGGCCCCGCTATACAAAGTGGCAAAGATTGTTTCATGTATAACAATACAAAAGACTACACAAGTGACACTGATTGAACTAATTTAAAATCTACATTAAAACTTAAAACAAGGTGCAAATGATTACAAAAACTTCAAGATATGATTTAATCCTGGGCATGATCTGATACTCAATGTTACCTTTCCTCTCTAAGCAATACTTTCCTAAACCAACCGAAAAAAGCACGGGCTTTGTATTTTAAAAATTCAGGTGCAAGACAGCAGCTTTTGGAAAACTCTAACCCTGGAACAACAGGAGCAATCCAGTGACGTCGGATCGCGACGATCTCCGACCTTTCCCCTCCTTTGCCTCATGAAGACATGCAAATTAAAAAGTATGCAGTGTATATGTTAAAGTGCCGATGGGAACTGAAAAGTTGCCGATCAAAGAGAAATTAAGTAGTACGCTATGTGTACCTTAATCAGTCGCACATGGCCGAATGGCCGCACGTGACTTAAATATAAGACAGACAGACAGCCAGTCTTATCACTCATCATGGACTCGTGTGTACAAGAAGAATGGCAGACCACTGTAAGTTGGAAAGTTGCAAGAAGCCATAATTATTTTTGGAGAGAGTGGAGTACCTCCTGGGTCGGATTGAGGAGATGAACTGCTTTCCCAACAAACTTCTTCAGAAGAGGGAGTCGACAGACCTAAAAACAAGCAGATGGTGAAAGATGTGATGGTTGAGGAAGTCACAATATCAAAACAACGTGGGAAAACAAAAGGAGAGACTAGTGAAGGAGATGGATAAGGAGCAAAAGAGAAGAGAATGGGAATTTTACTGGTTAAATACGAACTGAAGGAAAATCCGGAACAATTCCGAAGATTGGCCATCCAGACTGGATGCCAGAGGAGGAGGTGGAAAACAAGGGGAAGGAGGTCAACGAGCCTAGTTTTAGACTCGTGGTGTCCACCAAGACATCTTGGAAGAAAAATTAAAAGAACTGGAAACAAAGATGTGTGCCCGATCCGGGAGGTGAGATCACTGCAGATGGAGTATTAGCGGAAACCCAACAACCCACTTCAGAGCCACCCGGATCTCAAGAAATGAGAGATAATAATCAGTTGTCAAAATGATTGTTTTTATGTTTTGCGTATGTTTTTGTCTTCACCAAAACACTAAAACATAAAAACCCTTTCTCCTGCGTTTGTATGTGAGAGATGGTAGGGAAAAGCGTCTATAAACACTTTCTACATTGTGTCTGATAGCATGTTTGTATGCTTGTGTGAATGTGGGTGGGTGTTTGTTTAACTGTTTTTCAGTCCCCTTCTTTTGCATCCTACCCGCCTCTTTTGTGATAGCATGTTTATATCTAAGGATATTGTGTGTGTATAAATGCTCCTATCCTTTTCCTTGGATAGTAGGAATGTCTGTTTGGATTGTAGATATGTGTGTTGGATTGTAATGAAACAGAGGTTGCTGGATAGTATAGTGTGTGCTGTATAGTAATCAAAACGTGTCTGCTGGATAGTATATGTGGTGAGTTATATAGTAAGGGTGCATATTGGATTGTATATACAAATTTAACATTATCATTCACGTTTGACCCCTTGCACACTTTTGATCACTTAACATACGATATCCCGTTGGTCATCCAAGTGCCTCCAGCACGTTAACCAGTAGCGTAATGTTAATTCCCGTATGATCCGATAGAATCTCGTGCAGCTATCTGTACATTATTTTATAATAAGCATTTTAAAATGGATAGGCTGGCGTCAGTTTTTAGTACTAGTTTATAGTTGAGAATCGACGAGAACAGTGCAATATGCGGCCACTTTTTTATCACATGGCAATATGGCACTGGTGTTCACCTGAATTCGTTTAGCGGAGTGCAACGTTGGAAGCATATCGAGCAGTGAACCAGACTACACGTTATCTAATGTGAAGCTCTTAGATACATTTCCAGACGAAATGTGAAAGGTAAGACGTAAACAATCTTTTGTAAAACGATAATCAGGCATCTCGAACAGTGTCATTATAAGATTTTAGTGTTCAACATGATGAACCTTTTAGTTCAAGTTTTATTGCGTCGTAAATGATTCTTTCACGCAGGCATACACAAATACATTCTCTTTTTCTTTAAAAATGTATCTATGCCATTTTTGATTCAGAAGCGTATGTGGAATTGAAATAAGTTAATCTTGAAAAGAAAGGAAGCCGTAATTATCTCCATTAATTTTGCTGAAATACATTCATGTTCTAAGTAAGTAGACATGCTACTATCTTCTAAACTTTGGATTGATCAGATTTCTTCCGATCTAATTGTGAGTATTCTGGAAAAACATCATGTTTCGGATTGAATACACGTTTGCACTAAGTTCTTTGTGGATTTTCCTACCTTATTAGAGCCTACACTAAAACGCCCACAAACCGAAATACACAAGGTTACAGACGGAAAAATGGGAGCTACAACTGGCCACGCCATGTATTAACATTGCGGTATTTGTTGCATAATACTTTGCAGGACAAGCTGGCCGGAATTCTTCAGTCACTTTCATCTGCTTATACTAGCTGAAGCATAAACAGCTCTGGGAGTAACACTGATAGCAAACCCACGTTTAGACAGACATTTACCAACGTCGTCTCCATCGTCGGCCAAGCGTGGTGTAAAGGGTGTGTGTGTTGTGGGTGCTCCTCTGTTAATTGATTTGGCGATCGTTGTCTAGAGGATGACCTCCCTCGATGTTATTGCCCAGTGTGAGTGGATAGATAGAACATTAACAGAGAACTGAGCGAAACTATGGAGAAGAAATAACCAAATACGAGCCCCCAGTTAAACAATAAAAATAAAATAAATTTTAATTAATACATAAACTAAAATTGCAATTTCAATCCAACAGATTTACATTAATGGAATTTAATAGCAGTGTTCAATTTACGGATTCGTTCATCATAGTAACGAGTGGTGAAAAGACTACAATGTCCACGCCCGATTTACATCACCTAGCGTCGTTCCTCTATTGACTTTGTGTATTCCACGCCTAGCGTGTATGCTTGGTTCTTCCTCTGACCCTTCTATTCCTAACTCTCTATTTGCGGACTTCCCTCTTGGACTGTCCTCATCGGGTTTTCTCGGGGAGGGATATAGAAAGCCGTTCCCTTTATGCTGTTTCTTTCCAACACAATCGTGCGTCCTAGCATTATAGCCTGTCTTTTCCTTTCAAGACAGCTATCTGGCCTATTTACTAATTAACGAGGGAAAACTCTATACTTAGGTTTTCCACCGGAATCGAACTCGCCTCTCTCAGGAAAATTTATGACTAAATAATTTTGACTAAGGTCGGTAAATTTAAACTCCCATAACTTCCAAAATGTACGCCTTAATTTTAACGGACCAATCGAAAGCAACTGTTCCTGACTTTTCCCCAAAATAACCATGTCTTTCATCAGATATTTGCAGCCTAAAATACGATGCAGTCAACTTTCCTTTGAAGATTAATTATTTGACATGACGTTCTTTCATACAATTATGGTCGGTAACCCTACTGTACTTTCCCATGATAGCGTTACAGTCAATTCTACTGAACCTTAACGCAGGTTCTTTTATGTTTCAGATGTGAAATAAGGGAAATATCAAAGTGACCTTTCTCAAAGACTTTTCTGGCTTGACTATGATAAAATTTTAATGCACAATTTATTCAACTTGAAGATTCAATACTTCTTCAAAATTCGACACATTACACGTGGCAACGTCATTATGATGAATGGGCCTCTGATGTCCAAACGATGTGCATTATTGAACTAACGTCACCATTTCATAATGATCCGTCGGACCAACGTTGGCTCAAATCAGTTAACAGAGGGGCACCCACAACACACAACCCCTTTACAGGGACAATGCGAAAACTGATGTTTGACAATCGTTTTTGAGGTCTCGTGACGTTGTACATGAATCGATATGTGTATATGTATATATGCTAAATATAATTCTCAAAATAAATCTATTTGCATGCTACAATATTAAAAATGTTTGATAACTGTAGAGAAGAATTTGAACATATCCCCCACCCCCTACAAATGATCACGCTCTGAACCGTTGAAACGGGTACTCAGATTCACCTCCGGGTTATACAGATATAGTTTCAAGGGGTGTCGCATGATTTATATTATATACAGAAAATATTAAACTTGGAAAAACTTGGTCTAACGTTGAATAAATGCTTATTTCCCAATGTCGGCATTCCAACCATAAAACAATGTTGGTCCAACTAGCCTTTTTTTCCAACGTCGGATTTAGAAATGCTGAACAACGTTGGCCCAGCTAACAATTTTCTAAATCTGTCAATTATTGAATGATCCGACACTGGCCTAACGCTATGTACCCAACACCGACCGTGTGATTATCTGCCAATGTTGGACCAACGTAGGTGTGCTACCTGGAAAACTAGCAGACAAAATTGTTGATTGACGTATAAAACTTTTTTTTAATTATTATTATTATCACTTCCTTTACTATCTGCGTACTGTATACTATAAGAAAGCCAGTCAGTCGAATCACAGGTACCTTTTATCATTCGCTAGTACCCAACCTAAATTGGCAACCATATATCATTGGTAAGTAACTGGTTAATCTTTGTCTTCTGATTGTTTAGTTAGTGACGTTATTCATATAATGACGACGTCAGCTAATTTGGAAACTTCCCAATGAACTGCAGTGATTGGCAGCTGGCAGCGTACATCCTCATGACTGACCTCGACGTTGCGAATGACCATCACCGGAAGTGTGACGCAGATTTTTGCGTGCTTTTAT
Organism: Megalonaias nervosa; assembly: GCA_016617855.1. Taxonomy (NCBI): domain Eukaryota; kingdom Metazoa; phylum Mollusca; class Bivalvia; order Unionida; family Unionidae; genus Megalonaias; species Megalonaias nervosa. The sequence goes on from JAECUM010036355.1 coordinate 17,199, forward strand.
CAAAATGGCGACATCCAAATAACGACAACAACCTCACAGTGGGTTCCCTCCCCTTAATCAAAAGATCATTAGGGCAGCTCCGTTTTTGTGAAAGAGTACAAGCTACGCAATCTTCACCATCGTTGTCATGTACGCATCTCAGCTATCTGGCGATATACTATCCAGTTTTAGATATTATTCCTACGGCTTCCAGTTCGGCAGACATACATGAATTGTTAAGATTCAAACAAAATAGTTCCAAACAATTGGCTGTTTTACTTATTATGTTGTGATTACTTGCTAAAGTCAATCTATGTCTTGTTTGTAGTTTGAACAAAGTAAAATTTTTCGTAAAAGTGGGTTAACGTTTGTTTATGCAAAATGTAACATTACCCGTGTTCACAGGGGTACTTTGTTTGTAAAATCTACAGTTTCGGAGGTGCGTAGGTTTTTAACCTTTGCAACTCTTCTCATTCGTTAAGTCAGTAAATGTAGCACGCATTCCCATAGTGCCTAAATACAAGTGATAGATGTTGAAAAACTCTGAAACGTATAAAGTTTACAAGCTATAAGGAGCGCGAAACCGGGACGAATAACGTGAGAGAAAAAAACATGGTAAAAACAAGTACTACATATTACCATATCCATGCACAGTGTTTTCATTTTGTATTGAATTCTCCAAACATTTTGTGCACAAAACTACAGTAAAGTTCAAACTAAGAACAGTGAAGTTTCTCATTGCGTCTAATCCCTAGATATCTGTTGCGTTTCTTTCCACGGCCTGGGAAGAACGCGTTTCAGGTTGTTGAAATAGCATGCAAATCAGCGAATAAAAAAAGGGATTTTCATCACCCCGGGGATCATATTTTGACAGACATGGATTTTCCTCTACGTGAGCAAAATCGTGAGAGAATGCGATCTTTTGCAAAGGGAAAGAAACAGCTTCTGCTTGTGAAGTCGAACAGAATCGAAAACTGCCAGCTGTTAGAATTCTCATAAAGAGAGAGAAATTGGGGCCCATGAAGTCCAGATTTTTCAATTTTTTAAGCAACTCTGCGAGGTGATCCAGTCATCTTAATCAGCGAGACAGCACATGTTCTCACAACTCTGTCATCACTTGTTCTTAATTCAGAGAGAAACAAGATACCTTAAGATTATATAGTTCAATTAATTAATTTATATTTGGACTTATTCTAGTGATTGTGGTTTAGTATGCAGAATACAAGTCTAAAATTTTAGGTCCATAATAATATAGTTTTACTTCATTACTATGCAAAGAAATATGTGGACAAAAAACTAACCTATTTCACAATTTCAATCAAAAAAATTTACTTTCATTAAAATAGTGTTACATTTTCTTGTTTATTTTTTCTCAGAAATTATTTTATACACATGTAAATTTGAAAGTTCATTATATACATGTTTTGATGATATCATTATGACAACTCACAAATAATGTGGGGTTTTTTTTCATTTAATCAAACAAAGTCATTTGCTTTTTCTTCCTCTGCAGCCTTCGCAGTACCAAGTTCCTTTAGAAAGTTGTTTAATGTTGGCATGCGTGTAATGCACCCAATTAAAATCGCAGCTGGCAATATGTCATCTCCATCATCGTTATTCTAGAGTTTTCGACAATAGCGGAAGAGTCCATTCTGTACTGAAGTACAAGCACGTGCTGCCCGTGACATGGTTTCTATCGTGCCTTTGTGTCATTAAAGCGGGCAGGTAGTGTCCACTGCTGTTCGCTATCTTATCAATAGTCTTGACTGACCATACTGATAAGCTCAATTTGTCCACAGTACAAAGTGGAAAAATAAGTTCTCGAACACATACATTTGAAAGTGGACTTGTGCAAAGTAGGGATGGTCCTATATTAAATCATAGTTTGGTGTAAGACAATAATTAGAGGCACTTGAGGTTTCGTCTACTGTGGCATTCTTTAATATATATGGGCATTTTATCCCTGCAACAGCATTGCCACAACACAAACATGAATAAGGAGCATTTGGAAAGCACCATTTGACACTTTATCATGCACACACCGAATCCTGCCTGGTAATTTTCACATCGCGAACCTGTGTAGATATGGCAACTATATTGTGATGAAGTGCAGTAGCTTCAAGCAAACTTCCCCATTCCAATGGCTTAGTTTTCATTTCTTGGTTAACAGGGCTGCAAATTTGTTTAATTAATGAAGGGATATGACAGTCAATATTTGTGTTTTGCACACTTCATGTCGTTGTTGGTGTAGGGTTGAACGCCAATTTTCAGCACAAGATAGGCTATACATGGCGGCCAGTATCAATGGTGGAAGAAGAACCCGGGAAAACCCCGGAAAGAACCACCGACCCACGAGAAGCTACTGGCATGCTTTCTCACATACCCAAATTAGCCGAACCCGAGACTCAAACCCACTCAGACAGAGGTGAGATGGCAATGAAAAGTAACATTGAGCGCTTTAGACCACTCGGCCACTCTGGGCCCCTCACACTTCATGTCACAGATGCTGTTATTCGGCACGTTCTTTGCTCGTGCCTTTCTCAAGAATTCTGCTGATTTTTGGTAAACTCTGATAGGTTCTCCTTTTTACTGCCGCTGACATTAACAGCTGGGAGTATTTGTTGACATTGACATTAACAGCTGGGAGTATTTGTTGAAACTGATATTAACACCTGCGAATATTTGTTGACAGTCACATTAATAGTTGGGAGTATTTGTTAACGCTGACATTAACAGTTCGGAGCATTTGTGCACACTTTTCCACTAATTCTTCTCCTCAAACAATATTGGAGTATTTAGTTGCGAAGTGATGAGCTGTTTATGTGGCTTCTATTGTGAAAAGAAGGGCACAAATATGAAAAAATGACGCTCCTAGCCTGAAACATGTAACAAATACGTCCCGGCTTTATCACACCATGATTCAAGAAAAAAGCAGGGTATACAGACCTTGTCTTTCTGATGTTTAATGAGGATAAAAACTGCAATGTAAATATTTGTCAAACATTACACTTTTTACCAGGCTTCTAAATTTAAAAATGAAAGAAAACTGCATATCTTGAGATGCATTGGCAGTGTGCTGTAATGACCCTCGCTTCATTGTTAATAGGTACCCAGGGGCGCTGAGGTTCATATATCACCCTCCATGATGCCTTGATATCGGCCTTCGTAGCGAAGTTGGTGCTGTTCTCTGGCTGTATACGCAATATTATTTGCACCAATCCTGACAGTAAGAAGTTGTGTGCCTCAAGTCGTCTGTGGTTTTTCATCGACTCTTTGGGGTACACTTCTGTAAAGAACGAAACAGTATTCTAAAAGCTCTGTGAGGTGAAAAATATATATAGGTTCAAGACTACATAACAATTATTATTACTTATTAATCAATATTTAATAAAACAATTAAGTAAAGGAAAGCATTAAAATAAACAATATATACCACTAATTAGATCTTAACTTGTTTTGTAAAATAATAATAATAATGATGATGAAGTAACAATCAAATGGGTTACTTGACCGAGCGATGTCAAACCTTGGCGCGATTCTTCTAGAAGTCATAAGTTTCTCCTGATTCCAAAGACATCTATACAACTACTGTTCTAAACTGGAAAGTCCAACGTGTCCATTTTATAAATAGTTTTACTCTACAAGACCACAGATCTCTCAACTTTCCAATTGTCTATCGGCCGCACAATTGCATTGTTTTTCTTCATTAACTTTCCGTAAAGCACCGTCAGCATTTCACGCCGTAAAACTATACAACTCAGCCACTAATACAGGGAACTATTTTTACTACACCACCTTAGGCCAGTCAAATCATTGTTTTTAGCCACATTTCGCCTGTAACTTTGCATCACATTTAGCACCGTGGCAACAATAAACAGCGCCTGCCGACGGTGGAACAGTCCCTTCTCGTTTATTCCATTTTAAAATTTACCAGTCTCCAATCATAAATATTGCACCTGGAGTCACATAATCAATGTACACAACTAGATTTTAATCGGGGCTACTGAGCGACAGGGACACTCATGCGGCTCCAACCTAAATTCACCAAAAGTAAACCATGGCATCATGGAAACTCACTAACACTTCACTCCGTGAGGTTTGCTCCTAGTAATTGGCTAATTATTTCAGTCTGAGGAATATTTCCCAGGACCAACTTCCCATAATCAAAAAAGTAATCATAAAAATCTAAGAAATCCTTAAAATGGAGAGCTATAACCAAATGCACATACTCCAAAATTTATAATAATAATAATAATAATAATAATAATAATAATAAATATTGTTATTAAATTAAAACTTATAAACAATTAACTAATATATTTTTATTGATGTTATTATTATTATTATTATTATTATTACATTTCATTTTTTTAAATTTATGTCAACTTGAAGGCGCCAACTTGCTTGTGTGAATATTCGATTCCATCAGGAAAAACACCTCCGAGTAAACATAGACCGACTAAAGAGATTGATTTTAATTTGTGAGAAAATGTTAATATGGGCTGCCAAGTGTGTGAGATATTCCTGAAAGTTTGGCCTGTAGTTCTCCTGTCAGTCGACCGTGGTGTTAACACGCTACACAACGTCGTTTATTTTGAAATAAGATGTCGACTCAGGCAACATAAATATCAGGGTAGATGTCTTACACCGTAGGACTACGATCACGTTACCAATTGCTTTTCCACAGAGTTCAACGCTAACGTTTGGTGAAATAAATATACTTTATTTCTATCCCAGCATGCACTGTCACAGAGAGAGAGAGAGAGAGAGAGAGAGAGAGAGAGAGAGAGAGAGAGCAATTTTATAGATTGTCAAATCTGGCAAGGACAGAACCAGGTCCAACAGTGTCTGTAAGAGAGACAACTCTGCTGGAACTAAACAGTGGTAACAATTATCCGGTCACAACAAATAGATTTTCAATGATGTGTTTCACATTTCGAAAAGAAATCATACAGACTACAAAATCTGATCTAAATATAAATTAACATCATCTCACATGTTGCCAACAGACTCAACTTTTGTAAGGCTGACAAACTACAACTCTTACATAATGCATCAATCACAGTTAGCTTTGTTGTTTATTTCTGAAAACAGTGTTCCAACACATTAAGCTCCGTCCCCCCCCCCCACCGGGTTGTTCAATTGGTACCGCTATACCATCAACAAGAAACTAAAGGTCACGATCAAAGTTTAAAGCATGCATTACTTCAGTCAGCAATGTACCTACGGTCACTATTAGATGCGTTGTTTTACACTTGCCGCCTTTTCATTGATACCGTGAATCACAAATCGGTAAGAACATAGCGGAAAACATTATACCATATGTGTCGGTACTGGCTTAGTCAAGTGGATACTTCGCGCATACACTCAGCTTGTAACTGAACCAGTATATTTATGGGTTCAAATCCCATAAGATCCACTGACGCTATCCACGTACCATTTTTACCTCTCTAAAATATTCCTTTCAAGTGTTTATATTATTTTGACGTGTCAAATGCAACACCAAATAAATCCCCACGGTAGCAGTTATTTATATCATGAAAATATAATTGTAAACACTTTTGTTAAAAAGATAAATACCAAACATAAAAATGATTATGCTTTCAATAATAGAGCGACTCGTTTCTAAATCGCTACAGCGAAGCAAAACAATATAACGCAATGATCGGACAAAAGTTAAATCCGGGATCCAAATAGAATTTAAGGAAAAAAATACAAATACTAAACGCACTACAGTATAGCTTGACCACGTTAAATATGAGCTTTGTAAATATTAAATATTACTGGAAATATATGGTTGGGCACTATTTGCAAATCGTGCCGGGCATGTGTTCTTCCAAGAGACGATTGCTCTGCACGCCTTAAGGGCTATTGCTAATGCACAATTCACTACAGGTGGGTGGGAGATGATACTTTGATTGCTAAGAAATGGCCCAACATTATGGCAATAGTGATGTCCCATTTATTTCAGATACGCATCCTGCAATATTCAGCGGTGTGTGAAAGAATAACTTAGAATGAACAAAATTCCTTACCTTTTATGTCCACAGACTTTGATGTACGGCAATATGGAATCTGCATGTAGTGAAACAGAAATGTCACTGAAACTTCTGAATAATCCATTTACTGTCAAGGAGAAGTGGATTTGGTATAAAACTTTGAGAAACTGAGCATGAGCTGTTTCGGCACATATTATTTGCAAATAAAATGGATTCTAGTCAGCCCAGATTAATCTTGACAGTACTTCTTAAAAAGGATAGGAAGGTCGGTATTGGCCATAAGCAACATTTTATGACAATTGTATTTTGATAATAATAATAATAATAATAATAACAACAACAACAACAACAACAACAACAACACAATTTTTAGTGCCAAACATTATGATGATCCCCAAAAATGTACAGTCTGGAATATTTTCGTGTTCTCTACTCACACATCTTTTTGTACATGCTGTACATCCATCTATTCTACCATTATCGGTAATTCAGTTTTCTATATTTATTTATTAATGAATCTTGAGATTAAATCTCTAACAACTTTCTTAGTATCCTAGTAATGGGTTTCATGATAAATGTAAAAAATGTTAGACTTTGGTTTAATATGTACCCTTTGCATAGACCACCAACCACATTAAACTGTAGCCTTATATCGTGCTTTCTAAAGCACTGGATGTCTTTGCAAATGACTACACTGTAGAACAGTAAAAAGTAATTTACCTGTGTTCAGATGTCATACACAAAACAGTATAAATAATGTCACTAAATAACCACTAATATGTATATTACTATTTCTACCCATATAGCTAATTCAATAAATAAGTGTCAACTCTGTCCCTATACGTGGCCTGTTTGACACACTGTAGCAAAGTACATGGATATATACCTGTGTAATGTGTCTAACTTTGAAGAAGTACTGGATCCTAAAGTTGAATAAATTGTGCATTAAAATTTTATCATAGTTAAGCCACAGAAAAGTCTTTGAGAAAGTTCGCTTTGATATTTCCCTTGTTTCATATGTGAAACATAAAAGGACCTACGTTTAAGCTTCAGTGGAAGTGACCCAGTCATTGCAACGGTATATTGGCAGAGAGTACAATAGAACTACGACCGTATCTGTTCGTAAAGGACCGCATGTCAAATAATTGATCTTCAAAGTAAAGCTAATTGCATCATATCCTAGGCTGTCAAAATCTGATGAAAGACATGATTATTCTGGGGAAAATTTAGGAACATTTGTTTTCGATTGGTCCGTTAAAGTTAAGGCGTACACTTTGGAAGTAATCTGAACTTAAGGTAGCGACTTGGCTCAGAATTCTTTAGTCCAATTTTGCTTGCGAGAAGTCAGATTTGAGACGCCGGTGGAAACTTGAGAATAGAGTTTTCACCCGTTAACAAAGTAATTTTCTGTTTTGTTTGGTTGGTTTTATGCAAATGTGTTTGATATGCTTATGATCCGTGCATGTATCGTGTATTCAATTTTATAGGACTCTGTTAATATGTTAGAGTGTTATGCAATTTATTTCTTTAATTTAACAGTTATTAGTTCATTGATAGAATTGACGGATTTGTGATGTAATCCATATATTCAATGTGTAGAATTTCTTATGGTTATATGAATGAATTTCCTTTGTCTGTAGGATGATACAGTTTATCGTGAGTTAATGATAATTGCATATTTATATATGATCTTGTAATGCTCAAATGATCTTGCAGATTATTGATTACTGTAAGCTAGAATTTAGTGAATCTTATGCAATAGTAATCGAGCATTTATCTTATTGAGTGGAACGGACTAGGTAGGTGTAAGAAGTCGTATAGTAACGTATGCAAATATATACGGCAACATGGTTGTATACACCGGACGTGTTAATTTCTAGCCAGGCGTGGAGCAAGAGCGATGAACTGTTTAATTAGGGTCAGACTTGGTATATTGCAATGGTCATTTGTAACTATAGGTAACGATTGTACCTTACCTCAAATACAGTTTATTTGTAAGGACCGTTAATTGTTAAGGTCACATTATGTCAGAATTTATGCATTGTGGATAGCTATTTACGTTTCTGAATAACGGAAGTGAGAGATTTTATATATATGGATAGGTGGTGAAACATATACAGCTTTAGTCGTAATCTTGTCTTTTAAGGGAAGAGCTTTTTATATTCCTCCCCGAGAAACCCGATGAGGACAGTCCAAGAGGAAAGTCCGCAAATAGAGAGTTCAGAATAGAAGGGTCAAGAGGAAGAACCAAGCACACACGCTAGACGTGCAAGACACAAAGTCAAGAGAGAACGACGCCAGGTGATGCAAGTCAGGCGTGGACATTGTACCCTTTTCACCACTCGTTACTATGATGAACGAATCCGTAAATTGAACACTGCTATTAAATTCCATTAATGGAAATCTGTTGGATTGTAATTGCAGTTTTAGCTTATGTATTAATTAATTAAATTTATTTTATTTTATTGTTTAAGGGGGCTCGTATTTATTTATTTCTTCTCAATAGTCTTGCTTAGTTCTCTGTCAATATTTTATCTATCTGCTCACACTGGGCAATGCCATCGAGGGAGGTTATCCTCTAGATAACGATCGCCAAATCAATTAAAGAGGGGCGCTCACCACGCGACACACCTCTTTACAACCTGTATACAGGCCCCTTCAGAGGCCGAGAGAGGGGCTGGCAACTTCGAGAGTTTGAGGTCCCTAGGCCCAAGTTATATTGAAATTTGGAAATAAATCGAATGCTAAAACAAGCCTATATACTTTATTATATCAAGATTTAAAAGACAAATAAGTACACCACGAGAGTATTTAAGAGATCTCAAAATAATTGTTAAAAACCGAGGACCCTTAAGCCATATGCCCCACACACACACACACACACACACACACACACACACACACCCCCCCCTTGGGTCTGAATGTATACATATCGTATTCACCGTCACTAAGTATGTTGCATTATATTTAGTTTAACATTCGCCATTAATTACAATTGTAACATACGACAGAACTGTACCAAGTACCATCTTCTAAGTTATGCCGCTGGTCGAATATTTTACCCAATCAGTTTGCAATTTTGTTTCTAAAAATATTCGTCTTTTCGTAATTTGAATCACAATCTTGTTTTGCGTAAAATGCTAGAAAAACCAATTGTACAGTGCGTGTTATCATTAATAGAGGATTCGTAACCACCTAAAATCTATTCTACCTAAAAAAAATATTTAAAAAAAACAACTGTATGAAACCCATCCAAATATAAAAATGAAAACATCTACAGTATATAAATTAACAAGACCCAACTGCTTTTATACTGTCACTTGGCATATTTTTCAGATACAAATGAGGATGGTGACAAAGATTGTGCCCATGCAAATGTATCATTATGATTACTCGGTGGCTAAAGAGTTAGAGATGTAATCATCTGGTAATTGTATGTACAGTAGTAAAATGGTTTACACTTCATCTTATTGTTCTAACAGTGACATATATTAGTCATGAGGTTTTATGTGTCACAATTTGTGATGTTGCCATTTCAACAATAATGTCACGCCATTTCATACAAGTTGGATGATACTTTGCGGTTTAGTAGGTTTGAACAAAATTTTTTTACAGGAAATGTGTTAAACTTTTATCTGAGCCTGGTTCTGACCAGCAGAATATTAATACACCGTTCTGTAGACTGTTAATAGACTTCTCGATGAAAACCAAAATGTTTGTCTAGTAGTATTCAACACTGGCAGCTTTATCAGAGAATAACCAGACAGTTTTACTTCGTGTATGTGAACATCTTATTCATTCCTTAAAGTATAAAAATGCTTCAAACGTTTTCACTTGGATTATAAAGTTTTCACTGCAGAGTTTTGTATTTTACCAAATCCTGAAGACTCTTACGCAACATCTCAAGTCCTTGAACTGCACAAATTATACATGCTTTGCGCAGTTACAACTACAAAGAATTAAGAATTGAATGCCTTTCAGATTTGTTTGTCAGTCTTTGATTTATAAATTAGCCGATTAACACTTTGATAGGATGCAAAAGGAAACGAAAGTTTGCATGAGTTGATGCTCGTGAAGATCGTTGTAAACCAGTAACTTGACAAAATGAGAGCAGTAATCAATTACTAGAGGGGGTTACAGCAAAGTGCTGTTTTGTTCCTGTTTCTTTTATTATTGTTATTGCGGTTATTTTTTGATTGTTTCTTGTTGTTTCTAGGAAGTCCTTAAAATGCGTGTCCATAAAAAATGATAGTAAAGTAACGTTTTATATAAAAGTATTTAACCTATGTTTTAACAAAATCAAAAATATTGTGACTATCAGATTAAATTTAAGTCTTGATATCAGTGATCAATAGGCTGAAACTAAAGTCGAACTTAAAACTGACCAATCAAATGTCTTAGGTCTAGACTTAAGTTAAGATTTATTCGGATGAAATTGTGTCCTGGTTATCTCAGAAAGAAGTTCGTCTTACGATTAAGTTTCTTCCGAGATATTGCTCTTAAATTTAAAAATTGCTATTGAAAATGATCTTTTGTCAAAAAGTAATTAAAACATTATTCAACTTAGAAACGATACCAAAAACATAACCTAATCGCATACAAAATAAGGAAACGACTAACATATCTCAAATGATTTATATTTAACAGTCGCGTCAGAAAATAGACTGGGTTTGTTTTGAAGATAGCATTTTTTGCTCATGTTTTGACCCTAAATACTGTCCTTAAATTTTAAATGAGCTTTTACAAATGTTTTGAGGTTTACTGAGAAACTAATTATTTAGCTTTTGAAAAACATCAAATATAACATCACTTAATGGAACATGAAGAAATATATACAATAGAGCATTTGGTATTATTTGACGGTTGGGATAGAAAAAAAAAAAAAAAAACGGCTCGGGCAGTTTGAAAGATTTAATTAAATGCTCATGTTTATACCTTAAGTCGTATCCGACCATTTGGAAAATAGTCAAAGTAACGCCTGTTAACCAAAATTGTTCCTTCAAATTACAGGCCTGTCTCATGACCTAGTTGTGTTTGGAAAACGTTCGAAAGAAATAAACATTTGTACAATCACTAACACACAAATAATCTTTCTGTTTAGATATCAACCAGAATTTCATTCTAAAAACTCAACGATTTTCCTGCTTATAGACTTGTACCATATTATAAGTACTTCCCTTGACAAACTTGTAGATATGTGCTTGGTCTTCTGTGATATTTCTAAAGCATTTTATCTTCTGTTGTACAAAGAACTAATACATAAATTAAAGTGTTATGGCATCGATATCCCTTTTACTGGCTGGATCATAGACTATGTAACTAGCAGGGCTCAAACTGTTTTTGTAAGTACATTCGAATCTATTACCCAGTATGCTACTGTAGGAGTCCCTTAGGGATCTGTATTAGGCTCATTGTTATTTATTGTCTACATCAGAGACAAAATTTAGGATTTTCTGAGCAGGGTAGGACTCTTTGCAGGCTATAGCATATTGTCATGTGCGTCTAAGAACACATCTCATATAGAACATATACTTAATACAGATTTACATATGAACGATATCTGGTCAAAACAGTGACTAGTAGACATCAATACTACCAAGGCGGAAGCACTGCTAGTTTCACGTAAATTAGATCCAGACTTTCCTAAACTAACCTTTAAAAACGATATCTCACCTTTCGATGGCAATGATAAACATATTGGAGTTATTTCACAGTACCTCTGAGAATTGGGGACAAATTATCGATAACTTGTCTGATTATGCCTAAAAACACATAAATACAAATTCACTAGAAAACCTAAATACAAATTCGCTGGAAAAACTCTCCAAAGGATATATTTTAATGACATTCGACCGTTACATGAATATACCAACATCGTCTTGTATGTCAGGTTGTACGGATGAAGAGGTTCTCAAATTAGAGAAATTTAAACTTGAGAAACTTGAAGAAGGTGAAACTGTGACTGCTCTAACGAGAAGTATGTCGGCTCAAAGTTTATATGAGGAAAAACGAGTGCCTACATTAGCAGACCGTCGTAGATTTCACAAGCTTTGCAACTTTCATGAACTTGTATATGGTCCATCTCTCTCGTATCTTTCTGATTGGTGAATGAAAAAATATAACCCTATCAATAGTAATAACAATATGCAAATGAACCCTTGTCTACGAATAAGTAGGAGTTTATTCTAAAAGTCTACTGTTCACAGTTGGAATAATCTATCTCACTGATCCCAATTTTAATATCGTACATGCAGAGTTTGGAATAAATGTAGTGATGTACATTATGCCTTATACATGACTCAGTTCAGAGATAATCCTCTGTGTGCATGTGGTGAGAGCACTGATAATTCTTATATTACTTTTAATATTCCCCTTTAAACCCCTGAAGGTCCTTCTAACTTTGTAGAACCGACAGTTGCAATAATGTAATTACTTCTGCCCCCCC
>JAECUM010036356.1:0-44824 GCA_016617855.1 Megalonaias nervosa
AGAAATAAACGCAACTAAAGTGCAACATGACAATACTTTATCCGTATGTATCCCAATAACATAAATGCTTGAAAGTTTCATGTAATTAAATGGCATATAATATATCAACAGACAAATATTGAGAGAAACAAAACAACAGCAATACCATTAACTATGTCTAACAGGTAGCAATCAAATGTGCTGACATACTAGCATACATTATGCCTTGGGTTTTCTTTTCCGAAGATGTCTATAAATTCATGATCAATCCGTTTTCATTCATCTGATTTGCAAGTACCCAATGTAAGTGTACCGGAAAGTTTGTTAGCAGTGAATTCAACAATGGAAACTGAAATTTACATTGCTAATTGTTTAACGTGTTGGATAATAAGTACCAACATACTAACCTAAATGGATGAATCATCATCAACGCAATTTATAAAGCAACTTTAACCTTAAGAAGGTTTACGATTGGTCCACCGTCAACCAGGTGGTCATTTTTACACACGCTTTTCGTGCTCTGTAAATTTGTAACAATGTGTAATTACGTACAAAATGATAATTACATTTCTATTTAAAAATAAAGAAAAGCAAAAATGTTAGAATCATAGATGGAAGAAACTTAAAACATTTTCAAGTAAAGTCAGCTGATATTGGATACAGCAACGTTCATACGTTTTGCAGAATATATATATTTTGTTCTTCGCTGCCACAGTCTTTTGGATGAGCTCTAAAGCAATAATTTTACTTCATAAGCAATATAAATGAAATAATAATTCGATTTTGCAAACAAGAGATGTACGTTAATAAGGTTTAGGAAGGAATTGCTCTTAATAGTGGCAAGGAAGGTAGTACAAATCGTGAATGTATACAAAAATTCGAAAAGTACAATCACTCCATTTAACTTCTATCCAGTGTATTTCAGACATTCAAGTCCTAGATGGTTGGTTTTACGTATCTGGGGATCGATACAGATAACTTGTAAATCTAAAAGAAATTGTGTGATTCTGAAACTCCCAACTTAATATTTGAATGTCACTATTCTACTTTGTTAGCACATTTACCCCTTAAATACGTTTTTGAATGGTTACTTTATCATACAATGTTATGCCCCTTGTCATTGAACCTAGAGAGAAGTCATATTAACTGAATTTTAACATAAAAATGGAGATGGAAAAGTGAAAGACTTTCACGGTATAAATATAATGTATATTTTCGCATTAAGGAAATATCTTCAGACGGTTCAGATATCTTTAACAGACCAAAGCAACACGGGGTTTTCCTTCAAAAGTTAAAACCAAATAGATAGACAGATGATCCAATAGATCAGACAATTAATAGTGGCTAAAACATCAATAGCAAACATGTCGCAAAACTGGTTATATTGATTAATGTATCTACTATCTGGTTTGAACAAGGAGATGTTGATACATATGTAGTTATTGTAAGCCATGTCCTACAGTATGTCATCCATTGTTGATTTCCAGTTTGGAATTCAGACTGGTTTGCCTTCACTATGTTGTAAAATATAAGAAAGCTATTGATTCCATCATTCAAGATAGCTGTAAATAATTTACGGAGAAATCTTAGAATTAACGCGGGACAATAACTTTTATTTTGTGTTGGTTGACAGGGATTTTTGTTGTTTACTTTTCTAGGTACATGATATTTAGTTAGTTTTCTTTGACAAAGACGTCCAAGCCAAAGTCTATCTACACTTTCATTATAATTAGCATCATATCTACCTGTATTAATTTTACAAAATACTTTACAGCTGAATCACTAATAATTTAGAAATATACCATGGATAGTCTCTTTATTTATTTAGATAATGTTTTTTTTTTTAGTTGTCATTTCAAGTTGTTATTTATTTCAGTACTTTCATCTGAATTAATATTATTTAGAGCATTAATGTTTTTGTACCTTCTATCTTCGTTTCCCAGAGGTATTGTTCTTTTTGTGGGTGAATTGAAGTGTTCTTGTAACGAATGTCCTTCTGCATAAAGTCGAGCTGTTCCATCGAAGTCGTCAACGTATATTTCAGCATGACCTGATGAAGTTGACTAGTCAATTACATAAACATTTAATTATACAAATGCTTTTATGTTGTTTTCCTCACATCATTAATCATATATTTTATAAATAGTTGCTATTTCAACATAATTCAATGAAGATCTCTCCCTCATTACTTATTACAGCATAGGGCGATATTCTGTGCTTAGCAAGACCAATTTTTGTGCCGGGGATGTATTGTAAAAAGCGTACATTTTTTTAAAATCAAAATCAAACGGTCAAAATTATGATTTATCAACATTTATAAACACTTGTATATATAATCCTTCGCATTGAAATCTCCCATCAGATGCACATAATTATGTAAAACACAAATTTGTTATATCCATTTTAAAGAGGTTCGTTTCTTCAGCAATGTTAAATTGGGATTGAGATATTGGTCTTTGTTCATTTGAAAAGAACACTTCTTAATTTATAATGGGAATAATTATGTTTCAATTACAGTCGCATGAGAAGATTGATCCTTTTCTGTCAAGCAAATACTCCTATGCCGCCACTTCTAGAGAAGTATTTCTGATTCCCTATCGAGAAAAGGTATCAGACCGAGTATATTTTCTATATCCTGAATGTAATATTTGTTGCCGAAAATATTTATACATTGCACATGTTCATAGGAATCAGTATATAAACGTTCTGTTTACGTACATAACCGCCTTTGACCTCCTTATGAATGCATACAGAAAGGCAACTGTTGCTTTGATAAGTGATGTTTTGGAATGTTACAGGAGAGTAAATTTACGAACACTAATCAAAGTCCTAATAATATTTTTGTATCCAAGGTAACTGGGACTGATGTTTTGTCTCTGTGCTGAAGTTTCATCTCATATGTAACACTGCTTGCATCCGACTTAGACGTAACTGTCCCTGGTGAATCTCCATTATGTGTGATTTCAGGAGTCGTCGGACCAGGTTTATTTAAAGAATGTAGGTGAAATTTGTATTCGAGACCGGGATATCCAGGTGAATTTCCGTGCAAGGTATGCGAACCAACTACAAAATAAGACTGATTATGCTCCGCGGAGAGCGCTAGCATGAAGTTGGTGATGATTACGAGTTTGGGAAGGGTGCCTAGATAAGTCTCATTATCATTGCAGAACATTTATTCAGCATTTTATATTACATATAAAGCAGCACAATATAACATTGAAGCAGAGCACACATATCTAACCAATGATATAACTATATACATATATTAGATCCTAGTGCAAATCATAAACAAAGGCATGGTACAAAAATGTAGCTAGGCTAGATGCGTTACAAAGATTTACAGTGGTCATAAGATTAACAACATTGATGAATGATCTATTATAAGGCTATCATTTATGTAAATATTTTTTCTGAGACCCAATTATACGTTACATACTAAAGGATAGATTCTATCAGATATATCCAAACCATGATATTGAACTGTCTCTTTCGTTAAATTATACCTGGAACACCGAACACTAAGAATTACATATTTAAATTTTAACGAAAGTCCGAATAATAAATGCAGTTCAGGATTTAACACAAATATAAAACATATGTATTTTACGTGAACCCAATACTTAATTTTCCCATTTTTTGTCATAAAATCCTAACACTTACTGCAATATCTTCATGAAGAAATTAAAGTCTGCAACCCTTGTGCTCAATCCGTTCGAAATTAAATCAATAGGAGGATAATAATTTTGTCAGATGAGTTACCCGTGTAATACGATTATTTTCATCTAGATGCTTTATCATCATATAAAAAGTTATAGGAATACATGTTTTAGTTCATGTCAATTAAACAGAGACAAATTTGATACACCGTGAATGACAGGTAACACGCGGTAGGTACTAGTTTTGTTCTTCAACTGTATACGCATCATTCGTCGAAGGTGAGAGATTAAGGTACTGTTACGTATATGTAATTTAATTACTTGTGCGTTAGTTTTAAATTTCCTTTTCATTTTATTTTATTTCATTGTATGTTATTGTAATGATAACTTTATTCACTGGATTTGACATTTTTTCAGAACATTCAGTTCAGTTCTGTTAAACCTGATAAACACGCAGTAGTTTGAAACTTTGTATCTTTTGGTGACCTAGATTCGGAGCCAGTTTCGGCTCTGTGGTAAACAACTTTTATTATTGAATCTTATAGTAAGATTCGTTCAGTGCAATCGAATTCGTACATGGCCTACGTGATAATTGACATATGATCTTACTACGTCTCTTGAAAGGAAGGGATCACGCGACCCTATCACGTGGTTCGTTTTGCGTTAAAGTTAAAGTGACGTATCATATTGTTTTTCTAGTCAGTTGTAATTCATACCTCAGGCTCAAAGGTATTATTTCTGTTGTTGCCAGTTTGAATTGAACATTTTATTTAAAATAATTTATTCGCCCTGGAAAATACTTGTGCTCATCAGAATTCTTGGACAAAGACATTTACTGAAAATTATTCGGAATTCTGAAGCCGGAATATTATTCTTGGTGATTCAACAAGGAACTGTTGACACGACAACACAAAACAGGTTATCGAAGACGTCATCGTCTTTCATCTTGGAACTTCATCGGGATTCGAACTTTGATTCATTTGGAACATTTTAGTGATAGGACTTATATTGTTATTTATTGGATTAATTTTTGGATTTGATTCATAAACCGTAAGTTATATATCGGACATTCATAAAAAGGTAGATAATGAAGACATAAATAATATCTTCTACCCTTCTTTAATAAATGTTTCTGTACAACTGATTGTAGAATAAATTCATTTATGCTGTGGAATATCTTCTTGAGAAACCTGTTTGCGACTCATGAGTACTATCCTTATCATCAGACCGGATACTTAATCTGGTACACCATGCTTTTGTTAATATTTTACACAATGCAGCTATTAACGAAAAACCTCCGTAATTGTTGAGATCTTAAAATGAGGCTTTCTTATATGATGATAAATTATGCTTTTGCCAATTCTAGGTAAATATGCAAGAGTCAAACATTTTCTTAAACAGACTTGGGACAAAGGGCACAATATCCGTTTAAGTTTGTTTGAACATCTCAATTACTCACCATGTCCAATAGATTTCCCATAAGCATGACTTTAAATACCACTCCAATTTTTTTCTATGGTAATTAGTTAATTCAAAATAAAGTAATTACTAACAATAATTTCCATGTTGCTTTCTATATCATCGCTTGTAGTAGCTTTGAGATCTGAGTCTCATTATCGCTGTCGCCCATCCTCAAAAGCCTGTACCGCCTGAGTGATTTCTAGATCAAACTGGTTCAGTGCTGGCACAGTTGTCTTGATAGCCTTGATTAGCTGTCGCTGATCTGATCGATCTCGATCCGTAAAACTCGGTCATAACTATCGCACTGCGTGGATTTATGTCTCTTTGGAAATATATGTTTATAGACACGTGCATCAGTCATGACGTTTGAGTGAACTTGATGAATAAATTTGGATTTGGAATAATTTTCCTTCAGGTTCATCATATCGGCTATTTGTGCATTACGTGAGTTGATATCTCCTGCGGTAGTCACGGTTAACTCCAAATGTTTGTACCTTTGAGATAAAACATTTTGGAGAGTATTTGTTACACACATTGTAAATGGCAACACACATCCATTTAAGCTCTGTTCGTTAACAAATGATTAATATATAATAATGCTAATATAGTAGGAATCTTAGACATATGATGTTTGTATTTACGTCACCGTTTAAAGCTCTTTTAGATTTTAGTGATTTCTGCTGATTAATGGGAGTCTGTGTTGGCAAGATATTTCTCAGCCCAAGTAATTAGCCAGTTTCAAGGAGCTGTATTTAAAACGTATAGTATTCACTAGACTTTATGAGACCATGGATTAGTTTCATAAAATGGACTCCCCATAATTCATTGACGGAGGAAATTCTGTGGATATATTTAGGTATGTGTGTCAGTATTTAAATTCGGAATAATTCGTTGTACCGGTGTTTAGTAAGAAAGAATTTCTAGTGGCAGCGGTGAATCTTTGTTGAAGTATTTCGATTACAGTTAAGAGTTTTAAAACATAAATTTGGGCTATTTGACATGGCAGCTGCCAGGTCTAACTTTTATTTTAATGTCTGACTAAATTACTGGGGTTGAGAAATATCTTACCAACACAGGCTCCCATTAGTCAGCAAAAATCACTAAAATCTAAAAGAGCTTTAAACGGTGACATATATACATATAGCACATACCTAACAGTTATTTATGAACCGATGCTGTTAATGTAGGATATGATTTCGGGGGTGGAATGCAGTATGTATTTTATAATAGAGGACAATTGGTCCTGCTAAATTTTAAAATCACTTTATTTCATGGAGATATTCCCATGTGAAGGCCGATTCCTCTTTTGTTGTTGGTTTTTTTGGCTTGACAAATTGATTGGAGTTCATCGTGAGCAGTTTTAGATAGAATCATTTTTTAGAAGTCGTTTGTTCAGAAGCTGTTCATACAATGTACTTTGAAAACTATTGGGTATTAGCATAGCTTTTTTTGTAATGGTCTGCTATGGTTTTCGTCATGCATATTTAGATAAATCAGCCTGTAACGAACAGGTTTATTTGAGGAATCTCTGAAAGAGTGCTCATATCACACGAGCAATAATTAGCAACATTGATAAAGGTACGATCACAATGTTATGATTTGAGCTGTTTTGTGTCAGTGATGTGATAATGTTTGTGTCAGTGATGTGATAGTGATACTACATATCCTTGATTATTTATAATCATCTATTTAATTTTTTTTAGACTGTGCCCTCATGCGTAAGGGGTCTTGGTTTGACTGCAGCATGAACAAATACTTTGGCATGGACATGTTCGAGGTATAGCGTTGTAGCAACATGGAGATGCATTCTGTTTCCGTTTATTTAGGCAGACTTGTCGATGAACTAGTAAAAGATCGGATGTACTCTGAAGTGGCTATCATCTGTTTTACTGAGCCCGACTGAGAAAATCCCGATCTGTTTAAATGCACTTATAAGATGCTATTAATATACGAATGTTTCCAGCATTGACAGCCCAGGAAAAGCAGTGTCATGTTTTCTTGCAATTTGTGTAGGTTTTTGGTCGGCCTTGATGTGCTAGAAGAGTTTGAGGTCATAATCAAGATTGTATCTTTAAACTCAAATTCAGGTAAACATGTTTACATTAATAATGATCTGAATATTTAATTTACACTCATAGAGAACTATTAGCTGTGTATTATGTTGTTTACAAATTAAATGTCCCTGGTCAGGTACACATTGAACTTGATTTTGGACAAGGTCCAGTACAAAATATAGATATAAGTTACATACAATCATTAAGAAATCCTAACAAAGAATACAAATTAAATATACATATCATGGAGAATGAGACTCGAGAAGAGTTAAATTAAGATGCTGGAGAATCCCATATCAGTAACGTTGAGCCAAAGAGAAAGTAATTATGTTCCACACCCTAGTAATATTCCAGCCCTAGAGGCAATAACTCATAGGAACAGAGAAATGGAAGAAAATAGAAATTAACCCGACAGGAGAGACAGTTATTGACAAAAACTGCATGAGAGAGGAGATTTTGGTATCAAACTAACAAATAATGTCATGAATACGTTGGACTACATCACTGAGGGAAACGGGCAAATTCCAGATGACAGGTTGAAGAAGAACTTAAGACCCAACAGCTGAACACGCTCAAATCGTGTGTCAGATATTGCAAGACCAGTATACCACAAGGTACATTGACGACTAAACACTGACATACCTTCTACCAGCTGAACCTATAGCAGTGAAATTGTAACTACTCCCTAAAATACCCAATGAAGGGAACACGTGTAGGAGCCTATAATTTCCTCAAACATCGATAGCTGTGAAAAATGAACCATTATCTAAAATTATTGATTTTAAACTTTGTCATTACACAGAAAAATTGCCTCAATATCTCCAAGCTATTTCAACACAGCACCGAAGCATTCGTGTTTCAGAAAAGACTCCATCGCATCTGTGGAAGTTGATTCCTTATTTCCTTACACGAAAAAAAGTATCACAGCCTGCAGTTAGGATTGGGAAGCCCAACCGAATCCACTGTCACCTACATACCATTTGATCAAACTTGCAACACATGTTCTTAAGCTTTACAGTTTTGTCTTCAACAACCAACACTTCCGAAAAATTCATTGAACTACAATGGGGACTAAACTGGCCAATATATGCCAATATTTTTATTTTACGGAAGGACTCGAGGATAAAGCTCCTTAAATAAAGCACCAAAAAGACCTCTAAACTGGGGAAGATTTTTGAATGTATAGAATCAAGAAGGATCGCAACTGACGACATTTTCAAATATTTCTTTAATCTTCCAATAACTTCCATTCTACGATTACATTTACGTCCGAGTATTTAACATACCAACTGACCTCACCAGTATCTACTCCCAAACAGCTGCCGCACACCGCACGAAATAAAATATCTTACTTAACTCGAATTGACACAGACATTGCAGTCACTTGGTTACTTTCCATCCTAATGCCCCAAATTTACATTCTGAATCCTTGGAACCCGAATGAATCAATACATAAACACGCTGCATACCTAAAACGCTGAAGGACCTCGTGATACTTTCCAAGGTAACTTGTAACAAGACCACACATTCAGGCACATATTCGTAGTTGTATGTGATATTCTAGGGCATAAAGTGATTTAAGATTACGCTATCGGTTTAAATGGAAATGACACTCTGAGGCGTAAGCTGAATGTAAAATGGATAGATAGTCTTAGGCATAAAATAAATTTAACATGGAGAGTTAGTCTTGGTCACAAATGGAATGTAACATGGGAGTAAGCATAGGGCATACAAACAATTTCAAATAGGATTTGGTTATGCTACAGACTGTCCAAGAGCATTTTGGTACGATAAGTCTGTTTAAAACATAACGTAATGACACAATGTTTATCTACAATCCAAACACACATTTCACAATCCAGCACCCACATCGAGGTTACTAACCATACACCTTTACAATCCAGCAAGTAACCTGCAATCCATCATGCGCCTCTTTACTACTATCAAAACACCTTGCACCTACACTCAAAGGGAAAAATATAAGACCTTTTTATGCACATAAGACCTTTTTAAGACCTTTTTATGCACACACTCGATAGATACATACAAACATACATACAACCAAACTATTAAACGGTAGGGCCAGTGTTTTTAGACACACTAATATATCATTACACACAGACTATCACAAGATAAGAGATACAGGAGTGATACAGTTTAGTTTTAAACAACAACGACGAAGACACAACATACTCAGGAACTGATTGCAGATTTGATTAGTATTTCTCTTTTTCCCCATTTGTTCCAATATTTATTAGCTTAGACTACGAGCCTAAAACGTGACTAGTTGGCCTCCTCCGCCACAGTCGTCTTTATACTCCGACGACGACGACATCCAGGACGGATACCCATTCAGCATTATTGTTCCTGGATCTTCATCCTGTGGGCATTGAGGAAAGGGAATTACTCCTCCTACTCGTTGGGTCTCTCTTCATTCGCCCACGTTGTTTGAACATCCGTGAGTTTTTCATCACCTCTCTGACGAACTCTTTGTGGTTGTCATTGAGGCTATTTCCCTCTTCAGGTGCCCCTTGTAGGGGTAGCACTAGGAAGATGCTTCATTTTCTACTTCAATAATATCGATTCCTTTATCATGCCCATCTTAAAATTTACTGCAACTCTTCTCGCACACACGCCGCTTTATACATGTGAATCATGGATGCGATGGAAAATATCCCTCACACGAAGTTCAACCTTTAAACTGGATACAGTTGGAACAGAAACATCGCAGATCTAAAATAAACCCTTCTTTGGATTTATTTTGCACATACTTTTAAACAAGGCTAAGCGAGTGTTTATAGACACACTATATTTTCAGACAAGCACACATTAAACCAAAAAAAACCCTCACATTATATAAGGGACGGGGCTTGGACTTTTTGTTCTGGTGTGGAAAGACATAGACACACAGAAAACATATGCAAAACATAAAACACCAAATGTATGGGAAATTAATACGTTTATTGCATTTCTAGAGATGTATGTAGCCTGAAAAGTGGCTGTTTGTTTTGGTGAGAAGTCCTGTGTTTTAAGGTTTGGCAGGACGACCACACCTCACCATCTGTCTCAGCACAGCATATAGTCAGCACTTTCTAAAGGAGAACGAGAAGTTCTTTTCCATTTTTTATTCAACGTTAACTTCTTGTTATTGTTGCTGCTTCTGTAGAGGCAATAGTCTCTGCCTCTCCAGAAGAAGGAGAAAAATAAGGGTCCGATGGAGAAGAAGGGTCAAATGTTTACCTAATCGGATCTTTCCGTATCTTGGACAAAGGTGCATTTATTTTCCAAACGTTCAAACAACATTCACACAGGGGAGTTTTGATATCGTTTTGCTTTTCCAACGGATGACTGAATTTAGTCTGTATTGCCAACACGTCCCAACGTTTTGGTAAAGGAGGAAGGAGTCCCAATGCTTTTGTCTAAGTTTGTGTCTTAGGACGAAGAGTAGGGTAGTATGCCCTTCATGGTTGCATATTTTTCATAAGCAAAAACTCTGAAGTGAATCTTATATCCACCGGAACACCTTAATCCATTACTTGTTCAGCCTTCAGAGGGGTAACCTCGACCCTCTCATGGGCTCTGACCAATTTGTCCCTTATATGGGGTTTTCAATTTGGCTTGAAAACCAGTTTCGATTAAACCGACTGAAATTGCTATCTGTCCTGATCCATTGGGCCACAGATTAAACATACTCCTGACATCTCTTCCTTGACTCTGAAGTTCTTATAGCTCACTCAGACCTTATATATTTAACAATTACTTAAAAAAAAACACATTGGGTACACAATGGATGTGAATAATTTGTAACTTAAATAAGCATTATTTTAATTATAACTGTAGCTAACACAACATTGGCAGTAGAGAATAATCCAGTTAGATAACTGAGTAGAATTTGACCTGTATATTCTCGGCTTGCGTTTCAGAAAAGTTCTAGTCAACACTTGGGGTCTTTTTGCTCCTTTGCCTTCCAGGACCTGGGGTGTTGTCATGTGTCTGGTATATTCCCACCCGATGAATAAGTAGCAGTTACAGACATCCAATTACTGACGAGTGCGTGTCCGGATTCCCACTAGTTCCTCCACTCTAATATTCCCAATCTGTGGGCTTTTTTAAAGCATGGAACTAGTGTCCTCAGGTGCTTGGCCCGTTTATCCACCTGATGATTAATTAAATAGTACTGTATCTGTTGGCAACATTTGCTTGCTTACCACCCTATGAGAAATTAAGTAGCCAGCATTAACTAGTCGAATATATTAGAAATGACGCACACGACCCTAATCCAGACGAAACAATTATGGTTGACGTGTCTACCACTAAAACTGTGTTCGAACATTTCGAGATTTGGTGAAGCCATGGTACACAAGTGCCGGGTCCGGCAGCACCTGATTCGAAAGAGTACAGACAGAAAAGTAATATTCTGAAAAACGGCACAGGACCTAATAGAAAATGTCAAAGACGAAGAAAGAAGACTCCGAGGAGAGGCAGAGTTTAGCATTGGTCTTGTTAGAAATACATCTCTAGTGCTTATAATTTTGTTTATGAATTCATCGACTTCGCCAAAACATTGGGTGGCACAGATCGTGCATGGGTGGCACAGATCGTGCATGGGTGGCACATGGGTGGCACATGGGTGGCACAGATCGTGCATGTTATAGGACAGATCTTGCTTTATTCTAATTTTTTATTGATCGTAAAGGGGAATTAACAGTAAGTCATAGGTTTGCATGGAAATGGCACTCTGAGGCACAGGGGAAACTAAACATTTTTACGACTCTATTTTCTTAAGCTAAGTAACAGAAAATAGCGAAAACTACGGATTATACCATCTCGAGCATGCTCACATCACCAAATATGATGCTACATAGCCGCTGGTAAAGGCATTAATGCGTAACAAACACACACGCATATCGACTTAATAGTTAAATCTCATCAAAGTACACCGTCATTCTGGGTTCTTAAGAAAGAAATCAAGATAGCATCCTTTTTGGGCGATGTGTGCAGGGTACAGACGGTATAGTCATTGGTGCTTACAGGAAAGGCGATGGGTGCCGTTTTTTCCCCCCGGACGCGGGGTCTAATCTCCGTAGAGAAACAATTAAACGTTCTCTAACATGTATGATAATGTTATTCATTTGTATCTATACCAAATATGTTAATATTATCAAATATTCTACTGTAGAATTCATGGATAGCATTTACCTATTATTTGGTGTGTATTTGCAATTTTCTCTCTCTCTCTCTCTCTCTCTCTCTCTCTCTTCTCTTTTCTTTCTTCTTCTTTCTCTCTCTCTCTATATATATATATATATATATATATATATATATATATATATATATATATAGAGAGAGAGAGAGAGAGAGAGAGAGATAGACAGACAGACAGACAGAGAGATTCAGAGAGAGAGAGCATTGCTCTGTGGTCTAGTTCGTGTAGAATTTATCCCCCAAAATAAGATTAGATTTTAATTACATTAAGAAAACCTTTCTTTGGCATTGTTCTTTTTTTAAAAGGCAATGGTGGGTAACTGGTAAAACTGCCGTTTCTAAACAGGTCTCTGCATAGGATAATCTGGACGCTAAGTACATTTATATGGGGGATAACTGATGAGAGAGATTCGTGTTTGACATTAGTTGTCGTCTTATATATTACCGAAGATATTTCCTCATATATCATACATGATAATAAACACATTATGTTTTACTCATTGAAGCATCCAAGCAACTGAAGGCTTTCTTTCCAAAAATATATAATATTTGTGACTTTATAGCTTTGAATCATGACTGAATTTTTCGCAATCACAGTTTCAGGCAGATTACTAATATGTACCGATATGACATTTCTTTCTTTCGCATGTCCTAGTTTTGGACCTTTAGTGTGAATATCTAATTTAAATATGTCGTTCCTTCCAAAAACTAAAAATTAAATTAAAATTTTTATACGTTTGCTTTCTTTATTTAGTCCTAATATTTTTGTAGCTACCACTGTTAAGTTGAAAAATAAAACGTGTAAGGAATATTATAGGTATAAGTCAAAAGAAAGTTTTGCATCTGAAACCCTTTAAGCAAAGTTTCATTTTAATATCATTGTACCAAAATATACTTCTTTTTGTAGCCAAAACACTCATCTAAGTATAATAATAATAATGATAATAATAATAATAATAATAATAATAATAATAATAACACCTTTATTTTCTAGAGGATAATACATTTGGTTCTGAATCCATTAAGCAATCTCATATATAGACCTTATTAACAGAGTGGTAAAGCTATACATGCAATGTGTATGTAAAATAAACGCTAATATGTAATACATTGTCTGACACACATGTAATCATAGAATATATACATCCACAACACATTAAATTAATATATATATATATATATATATATATATATATATATATATATATATATATATATATATATATATATATATATATATATATATATATATAAGATTTAAATTTTGATTTGGGAGATGGGAAGGGGATGTGGCTATTATGTTAGGTATCCGAATGTCTATATGTTATGACACAATCTGAAAATAATAGAGTGTTTTTGCTTGTTTAATAACAATGATATTTCACAACTGTTGTGGAGTATGTAAAATATGTTTTATACAGGATCATTTTTAAATTAGGCAAATTAAGGTTAGAATACAAAATAGACCCGCAGATTGTGTGAATATTTTGCTCCTTATGGAAGCAGTTTTTGGAAATTTGACTCAGTTTACCTTTTTTGTTGTTTCCGTTTAGCCTGAAAGTTTGCGTTTAATATTTGTCGATACTTTCTTTTTCACTTCAGTGAGATAGTTATCATCCATAAGCTGAAATATGAGAAGGTGTTGGTTTGGTTACCTGGTTATTAATTTGTGTACGTGAATATGTTCGTTGTGGCTAGATACGGATCCGAGTGAAACAGGATGAATGCTCCCGCATTATTCTTGTATGACGTTAACATCGGCAGTCGTTTGCTCTGGAGAAACAGTAGGATTTGAAGCCAGAACTAATACTGGCCTTTGTTACTGTTCAGCATATTTTGTCTGGTTTTCTCGTCTCGTGCTTGGAAAAGAGCTGAGCCTCATTGGCTAGTGTGGATGGCCTGGGGACCAGGCTGGATTGGCTTTCTTGGTTACTGTGGCATGTCCTTGGCCAAGGCACGTCACTTAAATTGCCTTGGTACTAAATAATGCTGTGCCGTAATGCACCAAATCAAGAACAACAAATCGTCTTGCGCGTCATTGTTTAAAGCGTTTGGGATGTAATGCGCAGAAGATATTCATTTGCTCTTGTGTGGCTAGGGAGCACCTAGATCATGCCACGCATGAGCATCGACTTTTAAAAATCTTTTTGCTAAAATTCATTAGTTGATCATCATTCATATTGTAGACTAATAATAGAAGATACCGCTGTCGGAGAATGTTCTGTGGAATTGAATTCCTTTGTGTGATTGGCAAGACGGCTCACTTTTTATTTGAGTTAAAAACAAGAAAATTAAAACGAGACTGAATTCTTGCTGGATTGAAACCTAAGTGTTTCTAAATTACATTAGTTTGAAAACTCTTTCCCCGAGAATACCCGCGCTGCGTTACATATATACAGATATACAGTATGAATACAAAAGGAAGACTTAGTCATTGATTTACTGATTGAATGTGAGGAATGTGAGGTCTTTTCGCCTCACATCATTATGAATTGTGTTCTAAGTTTAAGTTAGGAAATGTATACAGCATCAATTCAAATCACTAATACCATCAGTTCTCGTTAATAATTGTGTCGATTTGTGTATGTTTATACAGTAATCCAGCAAGAATTTAAGTCACGAAACGTACTAATTGATCCGATGGAATTGTAAGTCCACTAATATCAATTCAAGTCTCCGTGTATCTTGTACCGTTAAAATAAATCTATAGGTGATAAAAGTAGATAAAATGCTTTGACAACTTTTCATTAATAGACTGATCAATTGTTACAGAAATGACATAGCTGGTCTATATAAGATGATATCTGAACCTTCTAATTTTGGTTTTCTCAACTCTTCTTTGATAATACATATAAAGACTTCACATTGTAAAAAATTCGTTCCACATGGATAAATTGTTAAAGGAGAATTAAAAGTAATAAACAGATTGCTTCATATGAAATTCAGATTATTTTTGCTTCGCAGCTGTACGTATATTGAAAATGCTTTGATCTCCGACATTAATAATAGCATTGAGACACAATGTTTTAGCAAGAACGGTTGTCATGGCTCAGGATTGTTTATTTCCTGAATTTTAAACCACATGAATAAAACATTCTTCCAAAATTGTTCTTCAAGCCAGTAGAATCCTTTTAGCAATTGATTTATTAAGATTTTTGACTTAGCTGTATCCAAAATAAGTTTGCGTGTGCAGGTTGTTTTTAATGATGTCATACATAATTGAATGCTAATCAGTTTTAATCTTCCTTTTGAATATTTCTATGTATAGACTAGTCTTTTTATCTTACTATTAGATTTATCCCATAGGAAATGTCAAGGAAAAGGAACCAAAACAATAAACAACAAAGAGAAAAGCAAATATTTTATTAAGGTTATTCATAATAGTTTTAAAAGGATTAGATAAACAAACAATGAACTGATTTGGTTTAATCTATATTTATTTACAGACGTCATTATGGTACATACAACTGAACAAATGATACAGAGAATTGACCAACAAACAGAAAATCCCGTTTGAGTTTTCGTCTCATTAAAAAGAACGAAAGGAAAAAATATGAAGATGTTGGTATCGATGGAGTGGAGGGATACATGACTTTTAACTTTGGCTCCGGTGATATAATTTTTTAATAACCAAGCGAATCACGGAGATATAACAGCTTAAAATGAATACATAAGTACTGGTCAATCAAATCTCTTAGTTGCAATTATGGACCGCCTTGAAGACCTTCTGGTTCACATCAAGAGTAATACATTAATAACGAAGTTACACATGTAATATGGGGCAATATTCATATTGCTCGGATTCTGAGAATAACATATTTTGTGCAGTCTAACTGAATTGCTTTGCTTTTTCTAGCTCCCGGTGTGAACGTTTATTTCTAGACGACAAACGAGCTTTGACAAGATCGTCGTTTAATAAACTGCAACCAATTCGAAGTCTTGTGTGCATATTTGGTGATGTTCTTTCTCCTTGATTGTAATATATTGGGACTACTTCTAGTTTCATATCTAACTGTGATTTACACAGTGCTATGAAAGGTTTGGGGAAGTTTCAAAGAGAGAAGATTCTATTCTGGAGAAGACTTTATTAATGTCACGGAATTGTATAAATCTCTCTATTTATTTAATACATGTATTCGGGTTTCGTTTTTTTTGTGCACAACGATACCCGAGGGTGATTTATGTATCGTGTACATTATTTCGAAATAGTGATTTCGGTTCATCCCTCCCGCACGTGCGAAGTGCTCTTGATGGGGGAAAAAAACCGATTTACATCTAGCAGACTATATCCCATGTGTATAAATGCCTCACCGTAATGTGATATCTTCACATTACGGAAAGTCTTGTCAGTCAGCAGTCTACTTAGGGACTTGCATATCTTCAGCTGTAGAGGTATGTAATTTATACATTCCTTATGTATATTATTTCTTTTGTATATTGTAAGTTATATCTATTTTTGGTATTACCACGTTCATTTTTGTATGTTTTCAATGTAGCTTTGGCTTGCGTAGTATAAAGCAAATATTTTTCTATTCTTGTTTGTGACTTAGCAAGAGATATATTAGCAATAAGTTACATTTTATTAAGAAACGTCTAGTACCATAGGAATCTCATCGGACATAGGTGAGGTGCACTTTTGAACCTGTTTATTGTCTGTAATATTGTTCCGATAATGTAATTTACATAACTTACCGTATATAACGTTATTACGTTTTTATCTTATATGCCTGTGTCATGAATAGTACACGGTATTAGTTGTACTTTCAGCTGACCAGGGTGACCAGAGTGAACATAGTCAGCCGTAAAGCTGACTAGAGTGTAGAGCTGACCAGAGTGATCAGAGGGATCGTGGTCGACGTGGTACCAGCTACATAGCTAACCACAGAAGGAACTGAATGGTGGTCGGTGACTACCTGTAATGATACTTACTTGATTGACCAGTGTGACTGGTAGCCCAAGTGTAATCTTGACGGAGTGTTTTTGTGTTACTCCATGTATGTAATCTTTTAGCCGTGGGCCAATTTTTGGGGTTTTGTTATACCCATTGTTTTGGGAGAGTATAAGATATTTTTGTATAATATCTCTCCAATCAAATTACCGCATTTTACTATATTTGAGTAAAACAATTTGAGTAAAACATCTCATTTTTCACTAGTTGAGTGAATCCATCTTTTTTTTCTCTATTAGTAAAACATCCATTATTTTCATGTGTGGAATTGCTGTGATTTGTTCACCTTGTCCTTGTGTTATGTGAAGTCATTATTTGTATTTATATTTGTTGCATTTATAGGTTTCGTGCGTATTATGTTTGTCCAATATTTGGACCCATACACTCACGTAGACCCATATACGCACGTATCAGTCATATTTATTTTATTTAAATCATACATTAATAAATTGTGTATTTTTATCACCATCAACAGTGTTCTCTTTAAGTCCGAAATCCCAACTCGGTTATCTTGTTACAATCAAAAAGAAAAAAACAACAAAAAATCCAATAAGCAACAATAACAACTTTGGTGTCGATTGTCCTGGCAAAGGCATTTTGAATGTTTGTTCCATCCCGATGTTGCTCTCTTACGTACCTGTTGCACACTTGGCAGAATCAAAGACTGCTTGTATCCTGGAGCAATGCAATAGTGCGTTTCAAAGTCCTTTCCCATGTCTTTTTCTTCTGCGGCAAATGAAATGGATTTGGTTTTCACCAGAAATGATTCTATCTTCTTCAGCTTGCATTCTATCTACTTATCTTTTTCATACAGTATGCTCTTATCCCAGACACTGTACCATAAGTCCAAAAATGGTCTTGTGAAGGTGAATTAAAAAAGTTCAAATATTTTATCCAGGTTAAGTTTGAAACTTTGTAGTGTGTCTAACATTTTCCCTGCTTTTGCTGTTATTTCCTGTACATGTATATACCATGATTCGTATTTATTTAAAAGTAGGCTCAAGTGCTTATGAGAAGCGATATTTATAATAAACATGTCATTCATCGATATCGTTCCTTTTTGAGATAATTCGCATATGATCATTGATTCGGTTTTGTTTGGTCTATGATCAACTAATCTTTGATTAGCCCACAAATCGATTTTAAGTTGGTTTTCGTTTAAAGCTGATTGGGCACTCATCAATAACTGATACGCATTGTTCATTAACGGTCTTATACATGGCCGAATATCAGTGACAATATCATTTATGTAAATTATAAACAGTGTTCTAAGCATAGATCTTTGGGGCGCACCTGCCTGACATGTTGGTCTGCAATACAACCCTCTAAAACCTCTTTATTTGCGTATTGTTAGTGCTAATTTTCAAACCATTCATAAAGAACATTAGCATGTCCTGTATTTCCTTGTTTATGAATTAAACCTGTTTATGAATTGGAGTAACATTAACCTGCTTCCACTCTATTGGAAAATGTGAGCGAATACTTGATTTCTGATAAATATTGCGATAATATGCGATTGCCTCCTTAAGTGATCTAAATACAAATTATTAGGCTCCCTTTGCTTATAATTAGATCTAAAAGAACATCGTCTATGTCGTGTATGCTATGTGAACATTATTAAAGCCAATGCCATGATGATGTATAGAAGGCAGGGTAGTGGACTATTAAATTAAAATCGGATTTTGTTGCCCCCCCCCAAAATGTCAAACAACTTTGCTTTGTCAGGACTAAAGTGAAACTAGACATTATCGTACATCAGAAATAGATAATGTGATTCTGTATTTTGCTTCAAAATTATGTTGGCTATTTGCCACCCGATATATAGAATAACATTGACATCTTAGGGTTCATTAGCCAATTTAATACGATACTCAAGTTTGGCATTTCTTACAGCGCTAATAAACTAGGTTTATAATACCTCTTAAGTTTGCCCAGTGCAAAGAACGATTCGTTCAACAAATGTAGACAAACTAAATGTTTTCCGTTGCCCAAACTCTTTTTTTAAATATTGTGCTTCCAAAGATGATCTGGTACTTATTTTATTGGGAATAGAATGGGCTGTTTCTATTTATATTTTGAGTGTTTCTCGCACATGTTCACCAACCGAAAGAACTCAAATCTTCCGATCAGCTCTGCTCAAGAAAACTCTGTGTAGTTCTTAATTTGCTGCTTGATAATCCCATGTTTTTTCATTTAAATCTATATTACCAAGCATTAGTAAAGTTTGTGGAACACTTAAAGGGATGCATAAGCACTACCAAAAGATGCTAAGACCCTTGGTAATACAATTTAAAGTGTCTCTCAAAACTATTCATTTTTGTAGCTTTCTAAATGAATTGACGCAAATTAAATATATTCATGAGATTTGTAATATGCCTATATCTACTGGATATCATGAGGACTTCCTTGAAATCACCTAAGATGATTATATTGTGACAAGAATGTTTTGATTCCTCAGTTGAAACTTCTACCAAATTCCAATCATGGAATCATGGAAGCACATAAAAAGTTCCACTAACATTTTCTTCTTTTAACAATTAGTTCAACCCTAAGGGATTCAATGTGTGGTATTAATAAATTGTTCTTTTTAATAAACGGAGTTCCTGGTTTGAAATACTTAGCTGCGCCACCCCATTTCGGCCTCTATCGACACGGGTTGATGCTTGCAAATTCTGTATAAAGATATTTTCTGTTAGAATTATTCTATCTAGTCACGGCCAACTGACGGTAATAATATCGAACCTGTCTAACTTTATGCTTATATAATCAATCTTATGGTATACATACGTGCCAAACTGAGAAGCCTCTTTGCGAATTAGGGTTGATGCTTGGGTCCGGATTAGTTCAATGGCATCAGCAAGAAAGAGCAACATGCGAAAAAAGGTACGTTCACTTAATTCTCTTGTTACACATAAACAGTGGTACTCAATTGATAAGAGCTCCGACAAGAATACTTTGCTACAATTGGACATGTATGGGGACAGGGGGAATTCTTTATGGTAAAAATGACATGTTAGTAAAATACAAATTATTTGATCGGTTGTAGTTTTTGCCCTTGCTGGTAACATCCAACCAGAACCCTGTATTGCTTTAAATCAATATTCCTAACTAATTTATCTCGGGCACAACAAAACTTTTTATCACAGAGATTTTCCAGAATGCGTCAACATCCTCTTGAGGGACTGCTAGAATACAAGTTATATCTTTAAAATTTTCTCTGGTTTGTTTAATTGTATCATTTCTTCTACATTTGTTGTGAATTATTGCCAAGCAGTGTGAAAACACGATTCCAAATTTAATGGATTTTTTTTTTTATGACGAAAATTGTCGCTGCTGTTTTTCATTCTTCAAAAAAAAAGGCTCTCCTTTTTTCAATGTTAATGTTAAGGCCGGAGATTTTTGTAGAGAACTTCGAGGTATCTTAGATAGTTCCCAATGACATTTCAACAGAGTCTAAACTAGTAGATTCATCATCAGCATGTTTTACATAAAGTATGTTCTTTAGTATCAATTTGTATACATTTGATCTTCTGATTTAAACTAATTATATGTAAATAACATGCTGCTACTAGTATCGAGGTATTGATATATTTTAGTTGATTTCTGTCTCTCTTTACAGAAAACAAAAATACATAAACTCGAAAGCATTTATGAGTGCATAATTGCGTCTGTGTTGCGGAGAACACGTGAATTTGAAATGAGTGTCGAAAAGTTACAAAAATATTAAAATAAAGAGTTCCAGTGACTGGTTTCTGAATATGACGCCTTTCGGTATCACATAACCGATTCATAAGATTTGAAGATACTCTTGTGCAAAGGAAACAAACTTAATCACAACACATGTATTCGACATACAAATACAAGCAGTGTGCATACGAGAAATAGAAGAAGAAATGCACACAATATACGGTCAAAATATTGGAGAATGAGGACAATTAGGACCACCTTTATGATACGTGATGAGGCTGTTTTCTTCTCTTTAAACGTGTTATACGACAATAATGATGTTGACCGCAATGATGACTAAGACGTCCTTATCAAGTCATTACTCAACATGATTGAATAGATGCTTAAGCATCATCATTTTTCAATATTCAAATCTTGCGTCTGGAACAGGAAATATAGATACCATGGTTTAGATAGAAAAAGCAATGTCTGTTTTCAAAACGTTCCGCCATTACCGGTATATAATAATACAGCAAAATTTGCGAACGTTGACCTTGCTAATGACTGTCAGAAATCAAGATAGTTCATCTTGTTCAGAAACCATTTCCAGGATGTGCGGAATCCTTAGGATACAATGCAGAGTGTATAATGACGTCACATGACGTCACATGGCAGCTAGCATTTGTTTTGCAGAGCCATTTATATTGGATTCTTCGATACAGAGGCCTGTTTAATTCCATGCAAGGTTTTTGGTATCTACTTAAAGTAGTGCAATTCATGCAAGTTTAAAAGCGAATTCTTGATAAAGAAAGATTTGACGTGACCAGGATTGAAGTGTGGCACGGTTTGTCCTTCCATATTAGGTACGCCGTTTATCTCATTACAATAGTAAATAAGATGCGTTGTACGGACACAGTCATTCAATCAGTTGCGAAAGATGTCCAGATACGTGCCGGCAGCCTTTGTGCGTGATCCAGATTGATATGGTTGATCACTGATTGAACTGCTTAACCGCCTTCTGCTACGGATCCCAGGTCTGGTACGTTCATTTACTAGTCGGTAGTGCATTGGAAAAACACAAACAGTAACGATATATAATGTAGCAACGTTCTGAGAAGATGAGACAAATTGTTCTTTTAACTGTGATTTTGAATTTGTTATATTTATTATTACAGTAATCATGTAATATTCTTTCCTAATAGAAGCAAAATTTAAATTATGTACTAACTTTTTAAGTCGGTCTGAATAAAAATTTCCTTTTCTTTCCCCGCATTTATATCCAAATAAACGTGCACACGTTAAACTCATCTCTTTCCAAGTCTTTGGCAATATACATAATATTCTATGGGTGACCATAATTTTATATAAACACGGCATTCTGTCTTTTATTGTGTAAGACAAAGACAGGAAAAGTAAAAATTGAAACTTCCACTCCATTGGGTATCACAGTAATATAATTTATTAAATGCTGAGATAAGGTTGAAGAAAGATAATCTTGAACATGTTTAAACAAACGTTCTAAAATTATTGAGAAAAGGAAGTCAGGAAAATACAAAAGTTCCAATCAAATGATAACAACGACGACAACAATGCAAGTTTGCTGCTGCTGCTGCTAATGATGATGGTGCAACCATCCATCCTTTTTCAGAAACGTCCAGTGATGTCAGATAAGGATACTTCTCTGTGAATTAATCTTGTTTTTTCATGGATGTACCAATGTGAATTATATATGCCGACGAAAGTTTTTAAGTAAAATGTAGCTCCCATCCTCAACCCTCGTTTGTGCTGCAACATGGCATTTTATTTTATTTTAATCTTATCAGTCAGTGTAAATTGATTCTTGTCGTATCAACCATTATAAAGGCATTATTGCATGTCGGGCGGAATTATACGAGAGACATATATCGTTATATTCCAGTTCATTAACTCGTAAATCAAGGACTTGAAGGACTAACATCATTTTCTTTCTCACCTTGAGTAATGTTAACCGAAATACAAAAACAGAGATAAAAATATATGAATTTATTTTTCAAGCACTAAGCATACGTACATGACTGAACACTCGTAATCGTGCCTTGTCCATAAAAAGCAAATAATTTTGCACAGCATAATCCATTTGCAATTTTGTGAAAAACAAATAAATTATCCTTAATGAAAACTGATGATGAAGCAATGACGCAACAGGTGAGTCAAAGCAAGCTTTTCTCACTGTAGGAAAACAAACTTAAAATGCGTGTTTCTATGAAATCAGTGGGATTTGTTATCCAGCAAATTATCAATATCTAATGCCCAATTTAAAGAGTGTTATTACATCAATTATTCTCCATAACTACTGACAAAGAAAGTTTTGTAGTGAGCAGGCGTTTACAAATCTGCGACCCACCATGTCTTTCTCGCTTTGTAAGTCCACATTAGTCACACGTTTTACAATATTATGTCATTAAATATGGTATATTGCGATGTCAGGCTTTTTAAGGTAGATGCGAGCAAGGTTTCGAAAGTCCAAGAAAACGTCCTGATGCGTAATAAACTTAGATTGACGAGATGTTGATGTTCTTTATTTGCATCAAGGTACAATCAAAATTGTCATGGTTTTACATGATTTATACCCATGTTACTCAATGAGCACCAATACTCAACAGGATACAAATATAAACCCAAGGTTATAACATTAGAATCAGACTTAAGCAAAGTAGTATCATCAAGATATAGACCACTGCTTGAATGCTGTACGTACAGGGGCAAGACATGTATGATCAGTATGAACAATACAGATCATAAAATAGATCCACGAGGAACTCCTTTGTTGATCTACATCAGCCCTGATCAAATGTTATCAATAACAACTTGTTGCCGTCCGTCAGAGAGGTATGATTTGAGCCATAAAAATGATAAGTGAGAACATTTGTACTTTTCAAGTTTCCATGCAAGTGTATTATAGTCATCTAAGTCAAACGAATTTTCAAAGTCAATTTATACAGTTCCAACAAATTCTCCATTTTATATTCCAAGCAACGATTTAGCAATGAAGTTTATTAGCGAAGATTGATGAGTAAGTTAAATCGTTTTTGACAGGTAACAGTAGAGGTGTTTGGAAGCATGTCTTTAAAACAGTTTCGGTATAGTTGGCAGAATAGATATTGGTCTATAATTATCTGGATTTGAGTTTGAAACAATTTTATAAACCGCCGTAACCTTTGCTGCCTCCATTTGAGATGGGAAGATTCCCTTAGTAATGCTTTTGAATAATGAGGTAGGTGAGAGATGAAACAGCCATAATATTAATTATGTAAGAGATAGATCAATACTATTAATTATGTAGATAATAGACGGAGCAATAATATTAATCAGGGAGGTAAGAAATGGAGCAATAATATAATATTATTTAGGTAAGCGATGAGGACATAACAGCAGCACATTTGTTTAAAGCGAATGTACATATTTGATCCAATCCAGTTGATTTCTTAGAATTTACCGTTTTCAGTTCTTACGACTGTATGGTCTTAAGCTACTTAACAGACAAGAGCGAAAGCAAATGTCAACAAGTGAGAATTCAAAAAGAACTTAGAGTATTGTGAATTAAATCCCATATAACCTAAAGGTTCTGTCACAATTTCAAAGGTACTGAGTGTTCCGAATGAATTCCATTAGTGTTCCGAATGAATTCAAATCTGGAAAGTGCTAACGTACAAATAGCCTGCAATGCTGCTGATGTGCTAGCAGTCTTAATTTATCACAACGGCATAATCTAAATTGTCTCTAAATGACTTCACAATTATCCAAAAATTGTGATTTAGTCCAAAAGGATTATAAAGTTTCATCCAGTTCCAGTGAATAATTTAAATAAATAAATCCACTCAAATTAAAACTGAACACAGCTAAAAGATGGATTCCACTTCAGAGGTTAAGATAGGCATGAGTAATTCTAATATAAACAAACTTAATATATAAACCTAAGACACAATTAGAGACCACAATGGGGGCATCAAAATAGAAATTTACATCAAGCTGTAAAAACACATTAGTTTCTAGAATCTTCTAGTGTCAGAATCAACCCTTGATCTAGAATTCAAAACCATGTAAACATGTTTACCCCGCATAACATTAGTCATGTTGGCCCAAACTGCTACACACAAATATGGATATAGATCAATCACACAATACAAATTATATATATATTATTCAAGTTTCTATCTGCTGCTTTTCATGTATTTTACCAGCAGTCGTCACTGCAATTTTTCCGTTCCCCTAAAATAATCTTTTGTTGATACCCAGGGCTTTATTTTCGAATATAATGTAGCATAATATATATATATATATATATATATATATATAGTATATATATATATATATATATATATATATATATATATATATATATATATATATATATATATATATATATAATACAGTTCATTTGTTCCTTCTGAACGTGACATAAATAGAAATATCATTATATATTTTCAGCAATTTCAGACAATAAAATCTGTTAACTTTTTACATTACTATTAGAGATATTTGAATTCACGTTTCTTAAGTTTATTATGTTCTCATTAGGTCTGTTAATAACACCATGCATATAATTAGTCATTGTTCCTTCAATTATTAGTAGATTTCGGAATTTGTTGTGTTTGGAGTAAAGTCATTCAGAATTTTCTTCATTTAATTTGTATTTTCTGCATTTTCGACCGATATTTTATCACAAAAAAGAAACGTTTTTTGCAGACGGAATCATGGCAGTACATCTGCTACGCCAGAGTTTGTTGTTATGCTAATACTTGATGTTATGAATATTGCTTATGTTCTTCATAGCGTAATTGATTTCTGCCGTAAAGCATGCAGGTTTGTCAGTGTGATTCACTCTCTTTGTTTCTAAGTGAGTATGTTGATCTAAAACATAGGTTTAATAGTGTGCCAGTTTCAAGTGCTTCAGCGTGCTCTTTAACATGTTATACACAAACGAATTGGAAGTTTGCTACTTCAGACAAACAGTTATCAACATTGAGTTTTTAAGAATCTATAGTAAACAACCTGATGCTTTTTATCACATATATCCTTACCATTTACTTTACATGTAATACAAAATGTATAATGACCACTTACTGAGAAATAAGAATGATATTATCTGATTTATTATCATAGACATGTTCGATTAATGTAGCTGATGTTTCAGTGACTTCTAAAGTTATGGTAACAAGTTGAATAAACCCACACGATTCAATCACACCTCGCCATCGTGTATTCTTGCACCTATGTAGTCTATGAAATTCCTCATAACAATAACTTCAGATATAGAACTTCATCAAGTTCATTTTCAGACTTTCTATCCAAGGGAATCAGACGGCCTGTAGACATAAGATAGTAGTATTGTCTTCGATGAGGAAACAAGTTTGTATCTATATTGTCTCTCGCCAACTACTCTCAAAGTCTTTTCTTCGTTCATAGGAAACCTGACTCATTATAGATACAGTTAACCTACCCTCATTCTTATTCATTTGTTTCTGTTCTGTCGTTTCTTCCTTTCCATGTCCCTCTATATCACGCTCATTATTCTGCGACAAGGTTCTGATGTGGGTATAGCAGTTTATATTGTTTAATAATAAAGAAGTTCCTTTCGAGCTCCAGAGAATCTTGTCCTTAGAGTACAGAGTTTTAGGTTCACTTTGTCGCATGGGTCTCTCAAAAAAAATGAAAGATACTGGTCTATATAATGTGAATTTTATAGTTCACATAGATAAATAAGTATTTTATTCACTTGACGCACGTGTGCAGTGTTCAAAATGTTTTTCACAGTAGTATCATACGAAAATTCTCTAGAAATATGACAGTTATGCGTGTATTAAACCACGAAATGGAGATAAGGAAATAGTAAACTTGACCTTACGAAAAAATAATAACAACAATTAATAAAGAATTAATTTGATCAGGAAAAGCCCTGTACTTTTAAGTGCCCATTAACAATATCATTGTTTAAATTTTGCTCTTTGAATTTCTTTTCCCATATTCCTATCCTAGGAAGATTTAGTAATTTTCAGCATACTCCGCCCTTCGGAAAACAAAATGAGTTTGTAACTTTCTTAGCGGCAATTAACATTGACATCACACTACAAAGCAATAGTCATTTTAGAGCACGTTGCAAAACTACAGGTCCTATAATCTACTGAGGTGCACTTTGGTCTCTTCCATCTTCCTGATTCAATAAGTAATCCTTATGTTTAAAAGCGATTGTCTAAATGTTGTCACTGTTACTATACCCATATGCTACTTATAGCAAACCTGCAAATTCTTTCTAATGTAGCTCTTGACAACTTTCTGATTCTGGATTGCCAGTTGTCAATAATCCGGTCGACTTGCCGTTGTTTGATCAAAGATAAGTGAATTTCAAGTTTAAATCCAGGATTAAAATTTACCCAATAACATTATATATGACCAAAACACAAATACACACACACACTATTTTCGGAGGAGATAATCTTAGTATGGAACCTAAGAATGCGGCAGTATCATTTCATCTGTAACATAGTTCTCAATTAACCATGTACATACTCAGTTTGGGTAATTGTTTTAACCCGAATGAGAGATTTGCAAAAGTGTAAATGTAACCGTTCAACAGCCTCTCATTCAATAAATCCCCATAATTCTGATCCATAAAGGAGAATTAGTGAAATTGGTTTGTCAGAGTTCCGATGTTACCTTTGTGTGGCAAAATTCCAAACTTGTATTCATATTTATCCATTGTGAGCAATGTCTCTGATGTATGCGCGCCTAAATGTTTCTGAGCAATTTTTAAATAACCCCTCCTAAAAACAATTCAAATTTTATTAGCAACATGTAACTCTAAGCCTTTATTGGAGAAAACATTATCATCTTCTATTCTTTCTCTCTTACGAAAAACCATATTGTTGTTTTTTTTTGTATTTACGTGAAGGAGTTAGTTTTGACAATATATACTCAGATGACTTACTTCCTTGTGCAGACCCTGCTTTTACTCCGAAAATGTAACCACATCACCTGCGTATAAAACAGTTGTAGCATATCTATGCCGGAAACGTGAAACACACTGTTAATAAATTCTTCAGGAATGTCATTAACAATCATGGAACAAGAAGGGCTACAACCATTCCCTTTGACGCACTCTAGTTACATAATGACAAATTCTTCTGAAAAGGTATCATTGAATCCCTTTCTGCTTATGCCATTTCCATACAAGTAGTGTACAGTTGCAATATTGTACCTAGTATGTACCTCATGTACTTTCTTAAGTCTTTTGCATTCATGTGTTACTATACGTATTATGTGCATTGAATGAATATATGTTGGTATCTTGTCTATGTAAGAGTTTGATTAGGTCATGTACAATGGCGTAACGCACGTGCTACTGTATTGATTATATAATTTTTATAACTTTTTATTGTATGAGGAATCCTAAATGTTATGTAAATTAGTGTTCCATGGTCCGTGGTTTCTCTGTTGCAATCATATGCACCGACATTACATGAACATTACTTGAACATGAACGTCACTAATGCCAATAAAGATTAATTTTCACCAAGCCCAGATGAAGAAAGAAACTCTTTACCCAACTAACATGTATTGTAAAATTACAACAACCATTTATTTAAAATGAAATCTCTCTCAAACTGTACTTTCTGATTCCGTTAGTGATGGCATCTAACTTATTTACTATCTTTTACGTAAACAGGAATGCGAGACATGGAAACCATATTCTTTGATTGGAGGAAATCAAAAGAGTTCTATCAGCGGTCGAACATAACTATATATTGTTCTTGTCCGGGAAACGCGAATAAATGAACTTTCAGAAGTGTCTGTTACACATTTTAAATTTGGTAGAAGTTTGCATTGAACTGAGCCGAAAGCAAAAAAAGTTAACGAAGAGGGATTTTTCATATTTTATTTTATTTCAGGAATTCAATTTCAGAAGTTGTAGAAATAATTCATTCGATTCTAATGATTTATTATGTGAAACAGTAAGATCTGATCTTTCACAAAGTGATAAAGATATATTTATGTTATGCTGTTTTTGAAGGCTCAAGTCGAAAAGGTATGGTTGATGTTGATGTTGCCAAAATAATGAATAACCTTATATTACATATTGATTTTGTAAACACGAAGCAGTTGATGTATTTATTATGCGGGAACATGAACTAACAACACGCTTGATATTGTGGCGACAATGTTACATGTATACTTGACGACTACATGTCCAATCATTTTCTGCCCCGAGCTTCACTGTGGAATGGTCAAGTAAACGTACGGGGCCATGAACTTCTAAAGCTCTGTAAGAAAACATTGCTTACAATACATAACGGGCGAATATGCCAAGATTCAAATATAGGTAAATTTATTTTGTAAATATGGTTGTATTTTATAAACTGGAAATTACAACAAAAAATTCAATGTTATATTAAGAAGTTAGATTACACTTCTTTCATGAGAATTCGGAAAGCACAATGATAATTCCAGTGTGTGATTCAATGTCAGTAGTGTAATAATAAAATTGGGAATCTTCCACTGAAATTCTGATTTTAGTTTTTTGGAACATGATCATATTTTCCTTAGATATAGGTTCTATTTCTGGTTATGTTTTCAAAGTGCGACGTGATACAAGTTGCATTTAACTTTTTAACGTATCACAAATATTACAAAATTAGAATCTCCATTTCAAAGACAAAGTTAGAGGATATCTCCGACTCGATGGATAAAACAACTTTAAGTATGAAAATTATTGAAAAATTATTTCAACAGATGTCACTGTGATTGATAACCACAGAGAGAGAGAGAGAGAGAGAGAGAGAGAGAGAGAGAGAGAGAGAGAGAGAGAGAGAGAGAGAGAGAGCAATAAACTCAAAATGGTGTTTGTGCTTTAAAACGATCACATTTTGAGGTGCACAACCTCAACAAATTTGGTATCTCAATCACTCATTCTTAAGTTTTTGAATCTGCTCGTTAGGTGTTTTCGCAAAACATTTTTAAACGTGCATCCCTTCACTGTACGTTTGGCTGTAAAGGAAAGCTAATTAGACTCAAGGAACAACAATATCAACCAAGAGCTGCACTTAGTTACTGATTAGACAAACATTGTTAGTTTATATGCCTTGCAATGTTAAACTTTCATTCAGACGTGGAAGGAAACAAATTTGTTTTCATTTCCTAAAGACCTTGTATAAAAAGTGAATCACGAATGACACAAGAAGGGTTCTGCATATACGAGCTTACCTGACATAGACGGCTTCACAAATTGCATTTTAGTTGACAATTATATTTCAGTATAAATCTAAATGGTTAACTAGATATTATGAAGATGATAACTTCAGTTTACGACTTTACATTGCAAACTGAATTTTACAATGGCAATCGGTGGAGATTCCATTACGCTGGTATATGAATAGCACTGTAATTCTAGTACAGTGTAGTATTAGGTTAAGGTACTGTATACTTTATTCACATTAATGTCTGGCGGTTTAACTTAGTATGCCAGAAGC
This sequence comes from Megalonaias nervosa, assembly GCA_016617855.1. Lineage (NCBI taxonomy): Eukaryota > Metazoa > Mollusca > Bivalvia > Unionida > Unionidae > Megalonaias > Megalonaias nervosa. The sequence goes on from JAECUM010036356.1 coordinate 30,473, forward strand.
GTGATGCAGTAGTTGTATAAAGAAGGAAATTATTTCATGCTGAAGTAATTCATCTAAGCAATCTGTTTTCATCCCAAGCCATAATATAGTTCAAATGGGTGAATGTGTCTCGTCTTAACTTGTGTACTACCATCGTTTCATTGTTGGAAATTTCTCAATATTTCAAAAAGTAAAGGCCAACTAAAACATGTCAATTCATTATAGAGTAAATAAAGTAGGCCACATGTGTTACAAATGTCCACCAATGCTGCAAACAATATAGGAACATTTTTTACCGGGTTCTGTAGTACAATCTCAGAATATACAGAGATTGTTGTCATTATACCAGGACTGAATTCGAGTTAAAATGGATTTAGCGAAAACACTAGAGACAATTAAGTGAAAGAGATGTTTGTTTATAATGCAAATGGATGACTAGGAATTTTACACCATACTCATGTGCATGAAGTCCAACAGTGGACATAAAACAATGATGTGCACACACTTCAAAAATAGATATAAAAATAATACCGTTCCTGAAATAATATGATCTTTTCAACTATCATCACATATGAATAATATATGCATTTATCAATAAATATGGTTGTCGTTTGGATCTATAGACATGATATAACATTCAAGCATGAAATGTATAAATAGTTGTGATTGATAAACGGTTCATGAACGAGTATGATTAATGAATGATAGATTTTTGCGCCTATGGTGGCATTGCATTTGATTTTGATATCACTGTTTGGCTGGGGAGACTCGCGATCATTGATTTGCCGGAACGACTTATGGTACAGCCAATCAAATAATCATTTAATGGGGTATCAATGCTGAACTAAAAGACATCACTTGTTTACATAACAATCATTTGGACAAAAGGGCGGTATTACCCAAGTGGTAATCGATCTTCTGGACGAGGGAGTGGTAACGTCAGAACTTCATCTTACTGAGTATGATTTTTTAAAGATATTACCGTAAGAAAAACATTGATGATTGTAATTAATTACCAAGATTATATACGTTGAATTGAGTTTCAACATAATAATTACACTATATATGCCTACAATATTTATTTCACGTATCGTACGTTTGTTTAGCAATATGCTAGAACACTTGAATGGCAAGACATTCGCCAATTGAGACTCCTTCGAGTTCTGGATTGTCGAATAGGACCAACGCGTCCTTGCTAGATGTCGTAAGAAGCGACTGAATGGAGGCAACCAGTTTTATGTGGTTTCTGCCCCTTGTTGTTGGAGGATCGTATTCTGGTAGGTGAGAAGAGGTGATGCTTCAGTTTGACTCTCTGTCGAAATACACTACTTTGGCCTTAACTTCAGCTTATGGGGTGGTCAAACGTGACCGGTCTGATCAATCGGCAAGTTATGCAAATATTTAGGGGTTATATTAACGATTGTCATTTGAAACACAGAGGATAGAATAGTGAAACAATCACTATGACTGAAGAACGTGATGTTGTTGACAAAACCGTACAAAGTCCCTAAATGCAGTGGCAGGGTGACTTGAGTAAAAGTGTACACAATGCTTGTGTATATTACCTTATATAACCCTGACATGAGAAACGCATTAACTTGACTTAAAGATTTCTTCCCCTGTTATACTCCGAGGCTTGTTGGTAGCACAGTTGACGATTTTATGTACTATGCCACTATGCAACAACTAATCGAAACAACCAGTAGCGTGAGACCAGGACTCAGAAGGGATAGAAATAATTTAGCCAATGATTCGGATGAGGAAACTCTACCGAGTCAGAGAAACTGACCACGATTTCTTATCAATGATAAGAATAGGAAACTAAAGAATCTGACACCATATGTAATTGCCACAGCGTTTGAACGCTTGTCTCGATAGGCACGAAATGTAAAACGAACCCAGAGTTTCGGCCAAAAGCTTGTAAAGTGCAGCTGCAAAGCACACATTGATAATCTACTTCGCAAAAGCGGTTTGATTCCTACAAATACTTACATTCCAATGTCCAGCTGCGTCCCTTTGCCTATCTCAGAAAAGCCTGGTTCTTTAACACCCTTAAGGACCCTTTCATTTCCAAGCCCTTACCTAATTTCAGCTGCCAGGAATGTAGCCACCAAAAAGATGACTGCAACTCAGAGAGACTCTCTTGTGCAAATTACCAGACAGAACATTTCTCGTAATCTAGAGAATGTGCCAAATGGAAACAAAAGAAAGAGATCCAAGGCGTCAAACAGGAGAAAAGCATGAGCCTTCATGAAGCCAGGAAATTTATGAAAACTAGATCTCCTTTTAAACACAGCTGGCAATTCCCCCACCAGAGGATCTAGAGTGAAAGGAAACTTCCACAAATGCTTCCTGTACTTATACAGACATTACATGACCCGAAGGTCTAACCAAATGCACAATCCTCACGCCACGGAAAGGCATGTTTAGCAGCCACCCAAACCAATATCGTCATAGATATATGAACGAATCATTTTGATAGCGTAGCAATTAAGAAAACTAATTCTACAAATGCAAATACCAAACCACTACATCCAGTCCACGAAAGAGCAGCAAAACAGTGGCCATCGTGATCATGGAATCTGAAGCCTCGCAAGTCTCCTATCAAGACAACATGTTAAGTCCGGGCCACAGAAAGAGCAGCAGCCAGCTAACACAATTGGTAATGCATAGTATAAATCAATGGGAGGAATAAAAACTACTTGACGTCACAAATGATCTGACGATCTAGTGAGTTTGGAGACTGTTTTGCCCATTTAAATCTCAATAGGGAAAGTCCCAGAAGACCCCTACTCCCACTTCAGCGATTAATATGGTTGACACGATAAAATAATGGAATTACCTGGCATTAAAGGCAAATATTACTAAAATTAGCATTCTACTTAAGTAACATGATCCAACAGCTGTCTGGCTTTCTTCTGAAGGCAAACGATCGAGTTCGATTTAGAAATATTACTATGCACAGCATCTTTACAAAAAATACTTATACCGCTACTTAAAGTGTCCATCATCAGGAAGTTTTGCCGAATATTAAAGGTTAATAGTGATACTGTCAGTATTCTCCTTAAAGAACACGATCCATCAGCTGTATTCCTTCAGATGACTTTCCCGACGGAAAACAACGGTGTTAAGCATATCAACTGTCAGCCTTCAGATGACTTTCCCTAAGGAAAACAATGGAGTTAAGTTTATAAACTTTACTTCATACAACAGTTTTTATGGAAATACCAATAAGATTGCTGGAAGAGAATCCATCGTCATAAATAATAAGACTCCTAGCAGTCAGATTGGTTTCTGTACTACCTTCCAGGCTATAGACGTTCGTGTGTCTGAACAAAAAAAAAAAACGCTTTTACTTTGTTCAGTACATCTCCATCTAAGCACTCCAATCAATGAAGCTGATATTGAACAGCTAATTGAGCACCTTGCTGAACGGCTTTGTAGGCCAACACAATGTTTGTAGCAGTGAAGAAGAAAGACGATAGTATACTTATTTTTAAAACACAATGGTTGCCTTTATAGTGATAAGTCATATACCTACCTGAATACTGTCACAATATGCCACATGTAGCTAGACTTGACTATCTGTAGTCCATCTCGTCTACTTGACTTCCTCTGGGATGTTGGTGGCGATCTATACGATAATGTATATATAATAAAATTATCAGACCTGAAGGGTTTGGGCATAGATGGCAATTTAACAAAGCAAATTGGGATATGTCTAAATCCATCTGCGAGTCAGCAGTTAAAGGTGATCATTTTGATATCGTTGTTGATTTAATTTTGCTGCTTACCAAACAAAACAAAAAAATAATACTCCAGGATGCTGCCGGAAATACACTACTAAGAACTGTGGCGATTCCTAAACCTGGCAACAAGCCATGGTTTGTTGATGCATGTCGAGACGTTATTATAGAAATTAATGGCAAGCACGAACATTTTTAAAAAATATGATTAAATGATCACAACCTTACCATAAATCTCAAATACTTTGGTTGAGGCGCTCTCAAAGAACTCCTCAGGAGAGAATTATTCTGAATGCCACCTGTTAAAACTTGAAAGAAAGGGTTCCACTAATATGCAGTCTGCTAATACTGAAGTATTAGCAATAGACCTTACAATAAACGTTTTGCTCGCAAAGAGTTACAAGACTCGTTTGATGGCGCCCATGATAATTACACACGACCAGATGATATCAACGTTTAAATCACTTACCTGACACAGCTCTAAATACTGTGCTAAAGATTTGCACTACATTCTGGGAAACAGGCGACATCCCAGTCCTGGAGGAAAGCGACAATGATACAAATACCAAACTTTGTGTAAAACCAAACCTTCCATTCTAACTATCGTCCCACTGCATAGCAAGCTTTTTTTGGAAAACCATGGAATGGCTAATGAACAATTAACTACTAAGGTATCTCGAATCCAACAAACTGCATCCTGACGTTTGATTTGAATTCGGACGCCAGAGAATCACAATAGACCACATTGTCAGGTTTGAAGCAAAGCTCTATCCAGACGGTTGTCTTCTTTCTGTTTTGAAGAAGAGCACAACTTCAGGCCGTATGCTAACTTATCTTCCATATATTAGACGCCCGAGGAACAAATGCAAAACACATGGACTTAATACGAGTCAATGCATGCCAAAACCGACTGAGTAGCTGATCGGAAGATTTTGAGTTAAACAGGTCACCAGTGAAAACAAAGATTGTAAATCGTACCTCTAGATGTTTGATACGATGCACATTCAAGGCTTTAGGCTATATTGGGGTGGATTTAAAAAGTTCCTGTCAAAAATCATAATGTAAAGGCAAATGAATCACCATATTATCTCAACAAAAATGAAATCAATTCTTCAGTATAGAACCAACTAATTTCTAATCCATCTAACCTCGCATAAAATTGTACTGTTTGGGCCAAGACACTAAGAATTGTACGTTCACAAACCAACAATGAGCCCAACGTTTGGTATACGAATTCGTCCCCGCGTAGTAATATAAAAACTCATGGTTGGAAATAATGCAAAATTCTGCTTTCCAAAATCATCACCGTGGTTATCTAAGTCTCCTAAAATAATTCTTGATCATTGCGAATTCAAGGTTTCTTCACGAACAAATACTCACCTATTAAGAGGAAATGCAATGAAATCAGAGATTCCAATTGCATCCATTTGATCATTTATACAGACGGTTCGAAAGATGGAGACAAAGTTAGGACTGCCATAGCGGGACCCCATGGCACCATCTCGAGCTGATTACTGGACAAAATCGAAATTTTCAGAGCAGAAATTAAATTTATACTCGCAGCTCTGAAATGTATTGAGACCTCTCATAAATCAGATTGCATCGTCTTTAAGGATTCCCTTTCTACATTGAAAGTCTTAAATAACCAGCAGTTTAACAACCACAAAACAAAACAGTTATTAGAGAAGCATGAATATCTAGGACAAACCTGGGAAAAAGTGTTCTGAAGGGTTGGCTACATAGTCATATTGGCATCAAAGGTAATGACAATCCAGATGAAGCAGTCAAACTGCCATTTAGACACCCACTTTCTAATGGAATATTCAATATGCTCACTTGAAACAGCGTATGTTGCATAATATGCGGAACGAAAACTCTACAAACTTAGAAACATCAAACCGACAATAGGTGAGTGATATCCCTCGTTCAGACCAAACTGGAGAAATGTGGTGGTGTTATGCCGATTGCGTATCAGACACACATACCTGACTCATTCATACTTCCTAAATGTAACAGTACTTTGACGTGAACTGCTTAACGAAACTGTATGAGTACCTCCGCAGTATAAACATGTACAGCCATTATGTTGAAGGATACACATTTGTCACGACCAAACATAATACCTTATATGTAAATTTAACCTTCACATATCAACCACCCCTGAGGTAAAGTAGATTCAACCAGTCCATAATTGCTTTGTTCAAAAGTAAGGACCAGTATTATTGCTATTTTAGTCTATATGTAGTTTAATCACAAATATCATTAATGAGTATTAAATGTAGCACGAAATATAAATAATAAATCGCGTGTTCAGGTCATTCAAGGTTTTCTTTACTTGATTTGAAACCTATTTAATATTTCATGGTTGATTTGATGTTCGATATGGGTGCTGAGTCAGTAAATTCGTGTCTCCCACGAAGACAATAGCTATTTTGATGCTTTGACTAACGGCCATGCATCGTCGACATTACTCAAACTGTTTAAAATTCCAATTTACTTTGAACTGCATTTATTCTGTATTATTAAATATATTTCGAATGCATAAATGTTGGGGGTGGGGGAGGGTATGTATAAATAAAATAATGCATATGAGTTTTGTTCTGATTCAAGGGAAAGAACTCGTTTGAAATTGCTTATCAACATGTTTCGGTCTTACGGCCTCGGCGTATTCCCATGCCATACCAACTCTGAAGACAATTTGTGTGTAGTTTATGTATGTATCAAAAGGGAAACATATTTAACATAAGTTCACAAAATTCAATTAGAGCACTAATTAGTAAAATACACGTGCTGTGCAGGACGTTTTGATAACTTCCTTTCAAAGTAACTCGATAAAGCTTTAGTGTGCGCATCTAAAGATGTCTGGTTATTTTACATATCTGAGCCAAAAGACAATAAAAAACAACAAAGTCACTAGTTTCTTTGACTAATGTGAATAATCAGAATACGACGTTTATCACTGCATACTGCTCATCTAATTGTAAACTGCATAGTAACTGTTCTGCCGGTCTGCGATAATTATTAAAAATTTGTACGATGGAAGAACATCATGGATCACTATCTGCCGCAGATTGTCCTACCGTGTGTGTGTGTGTGTGTGTGTGTGTGTGTGTGTGTGTCTGGTGTCTGTGGGGGTGGGGCTTATAAGCAGTTTGGTGCGAGTTTAACACAAAAAAATGGTGTATATTGCCTGAAAAAAATAACTTTCATTGTATCCTTTAACGGATTCTCTCCGTCCAGAAGAATTCGTTTTATTTAGCTTTCTCTTGACTCATAAAATTACCCTATCCTTTAAAACAATAACAACACCTCCACCCCAACAAACAAACCAAACCCCCCCAGAACCTTAGAACAAAGGACCCCCAACCCGAACATTTACCAACGATTCTTTCTGAAATTTCAAAAGGAATGCAATTATTATCACCAAAGATGGATCTTACGGCGATGACATGATTACACGATATTCAAGTTTCTATCTGCTGCATTTCATATATTTTACCAGCAGTCGTCACTGCAATTTTTCCGTTCCCCTAAAATAATCTTTTGTTGATACTCAGGGCTTTATTTTCGAATATAATGTAGCATTATATATATATATATATATATATATATATATATATATATGTATAATAATATGTATATGTATATATATACTTCTTTATATATATATATGTATATATATATATATATATATATATATATATATATATATATATATATATATATATATATATATATATATATATATATATATATATACCGTATTCATGTGATTTTCAATAAATTATTTACGAGGTTTTGATTATAAACACTATGAACTGATAACTTGAACAAAACTTACTTAATTACGCTGATTTCTAAAATGTATTCTCGTATTGACATCTGTCAAAATAGTTCATTTTATCACTTTGTGATCATCCATCATGTCCGATGCTGATAATGAGTGAAACTCATATTCTTTATATTCATCATGTAATTATAACGCTCTCTTCGATTTTACAACATTATTCACTCCTGGTGCTTAATTTGACGAATTATCAATGAAATTCGGTAAATGCAACAGACAGAATGATATATTTATAGAAAAAGATATATTTAAAGAAAATTTATAGAATTCTTGATAGTTCTATTTTGTACACGGTAGGATGTACTGGAATGCCATATATCATAATCTTAAAACGTTTCTTGAAAATAGCAATCGTAGAGTATTCTGAATTAGTATCCCTAACTAAAGTAAAAGTCACACGGATCATGTAGGCATTCAACACCCACTATTTCAGTAATGGGTATCATTGTTTAGAATTTGATTCTACATACCATTAAGTGGCAATTATTCACTTCATTTGGATTCTTATACGTCCCCATTCCTTTGGAAGGTCATTATTTAGACGCCACGAGAGGTGCATACGGCAAAATCAATGTTAAAATATGTAAACATTTTGGACGAAATGAACCTAAAGGTGTGATCCTGTACAATCCGGAATGAATGTCGCTATCTGTGATGTCACAATGAAAGCTACGCATATTGATAATCACATTCTTACTACCCTATATTCTGACGATTCCACTCGAAATGCCCTTTTCTTGACTCATGTTTAGCACATGGCCACCACTGTGAAAAACCATGGATCGATAATTTTAGTCTGGAAGTTTCTTGATAGCAGTTAAGGTGGAGAGTATTCAATAATCAGGATTGAATAGACTTTGGTAAAAGAAAATTAGTGTTACGATTTAAAAGAACAATTTTTAATAAATTTAAAATGAGTAAATGTGCATACATGACCCGTGTGACTTTTACAATAGCTAAGTCTGATCCTGACTCCAAGTATTAAAACAATGTACATTCTTTCATTTATTCGAATTTGTTTATTTTAAAGATTCAGTTGCACTAAATTAAGGTACATGAAGTATTGTGAGTGTCAATGGCATTAAACTAAAGTGTATGAATTATAGTGAATGTCAATAGCACTAAATTAAAGTGTATGAATTATAGTGAATGTCAATAGCAATAAATTAAAGTGTATGAATTATAGTGAATGTCAATAGCACCAAATAAAAGTGGATGAATTATAGTGAATGTCAATAGCACTAAAGTGGATGAATTATATGAATGTCAATAGCATTATATTAATGTGTATGAAGTAGACAATGAATGACAGTAGCATTAAAGTGTATGAATTATAGTGAACGTCGCACTAAATTACAGTTTATGAATTGTAGTGAGTGTCAATAGCACTAAATTAAAATGTATGAATTATAGTAAATCTCAATAGAACTAAATTAAAGTGTATGAATTATAGTGAAACTCAGTAGTACTAAACTACAGTGTATGAATTAGCGTGAACGTCAATAGTACTAAATTACAGTGTGTGAATTAGTCTGAAGCGAATGTCAGTTGCATCAAATTAAAGTATGAATTAAGGTGAATGTCAGTAACACTAAATTAAAGTGTGTGAATTAAAGTGAATGTAAGAAACACTAAATTAAAGTACGAATTAAAGTGAATGTCAGTAACACTAAATTAAAGTGAAGGTCAGTAACACTAAATTAAAGTATGAACTAAACGTGAATGTTAGTAACACGAGCTTGAAATATATGAGTTAGACTGCATGATATACTGTTTTATAGTGTATGAATTATAGTGAATCCTCGTAAAACTAAATTTCTGTGAATGAGTGATAGTGAATGTCAGTAATGCTAAATTATAGTGTATGAATTAAAGTGAATGAATGACAGTATAATTAAAATAAAGTGTATAAATTATAGTGGATGTCGTACTAAATTTCAGTGTATGAATTATAGTGAATCTTAGTAACACTAAATTACTGTGTGGAATTATAGTGAATGTCAGGAATGTTAAATTACAGTGTATGAGTTAGACTGAATGAATAACAGTAGCACTAAATTAAACGATATGAATTATAGTGAATGTCGTACTAAATAACAGCGTATGAATTATAGTGAATGCCAGAGTATTACTACATTACATTGCGTGAATTATAGTGAATGTCAATAGCACTCAGTTGAAGTGTATGAAACATAGTCAATGCTAGTGGTACTAATTAAAGTGTTTGAATTATAGAGAATGTCAGTACTACTAAATTATAGTGTACGAATTGATGATGATGATGTTCGTCCATCGGTGTCGACGAGGACCGTTCAATGTCATTGATTCACTTGGGGTGGGTCCGGAGATGGCTGATCAGTCCAATCCGGGCCCGGAACAGTCTGTTGCAGTGGGGACATGGATGTTCAGGTTGCTGACTGGGAGATGCGGAACTTCTATTCCTGGATCTGCGCAGAGCACTTTTTTCAGCTGTGTCCGCCAGACTATTCTGCTCAAAGGCTGCCGCACCGGCATTGACTTGGCTGTGCCAGGCAGATCGATCAGCAGCGACACTCTCCCAGCTGTCAGGGTCAAAGTCAAAATTCTTCAGCGAGGCCTAGAGGGTGTCCTTGTACCTCTTCTGTTGACCACCGCGATATCTCTTGCCTTGCGGTAGCTCTCCATAGAACATCTTCTTGGGTAGGCGTTCTTCCGGCATGCGGACAACATGGCCAGCCCATCGGAGTTGTGCCTTGCACAGCATGGTGTGGATGCTTGTCATGCCGGCCTGAGTGAGCACCTGAGGGACTGGGGGCTAAGACGCAACCGTGCTTCACACCATTCGTAACGTCAAAGGGTTTGGAATAGTTTGCTCTGGTCCTGGGCTCTGGCAATCATGCCATCATGAAATTGTTTCACCATTTCAATGAAGATCTTCCAAAGTCCTTCCAGGCTGACTGTGTCGAATGCCTTAGTCAGGTCCACGAAGGTGGTGTATAGCTGGACATTTTGTCCCTGACACTTTTCTTGCATCTGCCTGGCAGGAAAGATCATGTCGATGGTGCCTCTCTTCTTTCTGAAGCCACACTGACTTTCTGGCAGTAGGCCATGATCAATGTGCTCTGTGAGTCTGTTCAGCAGTAGCCTGGCGAGGACCTTGCCTGCGATGCAGAGTAGAGAGATTCCTCTGTGGTTGTCGCAAGACTGGCGATTTCCTTCGCGTTTGCAAATGTGAATGATGGATGCATCTTTGAATTCCTGGGGTATGCGTTTCTGCTTCCACATCCCATAAAACATCTCTGTTAGTCTTTCCACTAGCTCAGGCCCACCAAACTTGAAGATCTCAGCTGGGATGGAGTCTGCTCCTGGAGCTTTCCCACTAGACAGGAGCTCAATGGCCTTGTGAGTTTCCAGCACTGTTGGAGGGTCAGCAAATCTCTCTTTGATCTCCACCTGGGGTAGACTGCTGATCGCTTCATCGTTGATGGAAGAGGGTCTGTTGAGGACACCGTCAAAGTGTTCTGTCCAGCGTCCCAGTATCTTCTCCTTCTCGGTTATGAAAGTGCTGCCATTGGAGCTCAAGATTGGGGCTGTGCCTGATGTTACTGGGCCATACACATCACGAAGAGCTCCTTAGACATTTTTCATGTCGTGTCTGTCGGCAAAGGGCTGGCTTGTCAGAGCTTCAAACAGAGCTTGCTCAGCGTTGCAGACTTTCAGCCTGGATATTTTGAGGCGCTTTGGGACTTTAATTCCCTGTGGACGTCGGGGAGGTTGAATTCTAAGATTCATCTTCGATATCAGTAGCCTGTGGTCTGTCCAGCAGTCAGCACCACACATTGCACTGGTCACACGGACATCCTGCCTGTCAGTCCTACGGACTAAGATGTAGTCGATCAGATGCCAATGCTTAGACCGTGGGTGCATCCAAGTTGTTTTGTTACGGTTGGCAGACGGAAGACGGTGTCTGTGATCAGGAAATCATATGTTGCGCACATCCTCAAAAGCAGATGTCCATTGCTGTTGCAGTTGCCAATGCCATGTCTACCAATAACTCCCTCCCACGAGATGTGGTCCGCGACAGCTCGGGCGTTAAAATCACCAAGCATGATCAGTTTATCTGACTTTGGTACTGAAGCACTCAGAGCTTCCAGATCCTGGTAGAACTTATCTCTGGCTTCCTCCGAGTTGGTCATGGTTGGTGCATAGACACTAATGAGTGTGGCTTGCTTTTTACCAGGTAAGGGTAGCTTCAGCATTATTAGCCGGTCAATAATTCCCTTTGCTAAGCTGGAGAGCTTATTCACCAGACTCGTCTGGACAGCGAAACCAACTGCAGATTCACGACCTTCATCGGTACCACGTCCACTCCAGAAAAAGGTGTAGCCAGCTCCAACTTCAGTCAACTGGCCCTCGTCGACCAAGCGAGTGTCACTCAGGGCTGATATCTCTATCTTGTAGCGAGCAAGTTCTCTTGCAATCAGGGCAGTTCTTCTCTCTGGTCTGGCAGCCTCTGAACGATCCAATAAGGGGCGTATGTTCCACGCACCAATGGTGAGGGAAACCTTTCGGGTTTTCTTTGTATTTCGACCACAAGAATGGGATTCCCTCCAGTCGCGTTAAGCTGGTCGGTGTAGTTGAAGTAGGCTTTTTCTAGGGCACCTTTTTCAGCCACTTCCTCAGGCTACGGAGGTAAGCAGCGCTATCCTAAAGAGGTCTGCTTAGTCGCTCAGACGGCTGCCGATATTCATTTCTGCTTCAGGTCAATGGAAGACGACTCTATGGCTGAGCCGCCTGCGTGCAGGTCCGCCACTACGGCTGCCAGTGCATCCACACCTGCCGCGTCGCAGCTCGCCCATCGCCGCAGGACTTGAGCAAGGGTGCTGACATAAATGACTTGCGCATGGGTTGGATTAAAGTGAGGGAGAGTTGCGCTGCGTCAGCCTCACTCCTTCGTCCAGACCCCACTTTGTCGAGTGGCAAGACAGGGTCTAGACGGCTGGAATGGAGACTGGATGCAGTGGATGACCAAGGCGTCCTGTGTGTCTCGTCGTGCTCTTAGCGCTCCACGTCGCCTTGCTGGGTCCGCCTTCCTGCCCGTTGACCAGCTAGTGGTTCCTCCACACAGTCGGCCGGGTTCAGTCTTCACATGCTATGGGTGACAAGCCCTACCTCACCAAGGGTTTGAGACCCGTCGGCTACCCTGAACCTGGTTTAGCCGGCCAGTCGAAGCTGTTGCCCGTGGTGTGGCCTCTGCGCATGCTACAGCTTCTTGGAGCCACAGGTGAGAGCTGAGCGCCAAGTGGGGATCAAAGGTGGACTAGCTACCCAAGAGGAATACGACTGCTACCCCCACCAGTGGTACTAGCCCTCCATGAGCAACCCTTACACCACAAGTGTACGAATTATAATAAATGTCAATAGCATTATATTAAACTGTTTGAATTATAGTGAATGTCAGTAGTACTAGATAATGATATTTGCAGATTTTAAAGTTATGAACCAGCTTGTTTTAATGAAGTAGTGGATTTACATACAACATATTAAATGGTTATTGCTTATCATATATTTTCCAAATATATCTAGAATTACTTAACATGGACAAGTCCGGGACTTCATTTAATTTGCGTGCATTGCCCTTAAGTTGTATATATGTTCTTGTCCACGACTCTATTTCCTTTGCGTGCGCTGCCCGTTATGTGTGTTTATGTGTTTGTCCGGAACTCCATTTCATTTGAGTGTGCTGCCATTCAGGTGTATTTTTGTGTTTGTCTGGGACTCTATTTCTTTTGCTTTCGTTGCCCTTTGAGTGTACTTATGTGTTTGATTTTGTCTTCGGCAAGTAGTTTTCAATTGGCCAGTCAGATCCGATGATTATTGTAATGTAGCTTGTACAATCCAGAGCCAAAGTCGAAGTCAAAAGCCTCTCTCTCTCTCTCCCTTCCCCCCCCCCCCCACCGGAATAAGTCTTATTCATCAGAAACACATGTTTTGAATTATCCAGTTATGTTCATGACGTTACTAGGGGCTTAGCAGGGAAATGTTTTAAATTTTCTTTGTGTGAATCGAATAAACGAAAGATGAGAGGGAGTGACTGGAAACTGGCATTGCTTCAATATCGTTTGTGAAGCAAGAAGCTAACATTTGGCATACAAGAGAGACTTGAATATTCTACAAAGTGATTGATAGATGTTCTAGTTTTCTTAATCCTGATACTAGATTTAGGAGCTGCAAGTGAACCAATGAATTTACTAGAACGTAACGAGAGGGTCACAGTTAGGATTCATGAGCTGAGGTTCCGACTAAATTATGTCACTAGTTTGGTGTATTAGACTGCTTAGTCAGGTCGCTATATTTAAATTTGGATACAATAGTGTTTCTTAACAAAAGGCATACAATGTGTACAAATAATCTTGCTTTATTCGATGTTCGTCAACCGTCCCACTGTCGCAGAGTTTACCACTTTTAAAAGTCTGAACCCTAAAATTTTAAAAATTTATTTTTGGTCACGTTTTGAAAGAGGAATAAAGACTTTGATGACATAACCTCTATTTATATTCAAACTGTCACAAAACCTATGATGCAACACAATGCTGTGGATAACACATCATTTCTAATCTGAAACCCATCAAATTGTAAAGAAATATGCTAGTAGAATATTCTCAACGAAGAAAAAAACAAATGTCTATATACTATTTACAACAAAGGTTAGGTATGCAAACATGCTGTTTACACATAAACATTATCTTAAAATACATCCTACAGTCACGTGGTTAAACACACAATAAAGATGCGCATTAT
>JAECUM010036357.1:0-52413 GCA_016617855.1 Megalonaias nervosa
ACTACATGGTGCTTGAATAAGTGGCGTGTTAATTGAGAATAATAGACCATATGATATTAGTGTAAGTAGCTTTTAAATTGATAATACTTGACCATAGGGCATTAGTATATTAAATAGTATGTAATTTGTGAGTACTAGACCATAGGGCATTAGCAGAAGTACTATGTAAATTGAGATTACTAGACCATAGGGCATTAGTACAAGTACTATGTAAATTGATAGTACTAGACCATAGGGCATTAGTAGAAGTACTATGTAAATTGAGATTACTAGAAAATAGGGCATTAGTACAAGTACTATGTAAATTGACAGTACTAGACCATAGAGTATTAGTAGAAGTAGTATGTAAATTGATAGTACTAGACCATTGGGCATTAGTATATTAAATAGTATGTAATTTGTGAGTACTAGACCATAGGGCATTAGTAGAAGTACTATGTAAATTGAGAGTACTGGACCATAGACCATTAGTATAAATACTATATAAATTGAAAGTACTAGACCATATAGTATTAGTAGAAGTAGTATGTAAATTGACAGTACTAGACTATTGGGCATTTGTTAAAGTAGTATTAAATTGAGAGTACTAGACCATGTATTAGTATAAGATTATGTAAATTAAGAGGACTAGACCTTGGAGTACTTGAGAAAGTAGTATGTAAATTGAGAGTAATAGACCATTGGGTACTTGAGAAAGTAGTATAACATTTTGAGATAACAAGACCATAGGATACTAGCATGAGTAGTACATAAATGGAGAGGGGTGGGGGCTGGGAAGATGTACAATATCTCTAGGTTATTCTTATTTACAGCTTGAGCCCATCCTTTGAATAGATGTTGACATCATAAACATTATGACATCATAATAAGCTTGACATCAGAAATTACACAAAGGTAAGATGCAGCCAGATAAATCTTACAGCATTCTCCTTGAGGGATATCAATTTTACTTTTGGTTACCCTAAAGGTATGAATTGTCTTACTTTATTTCCTTTACTAATTATTCTTTTGCCTTTGTCAGTGCTTACAGTGGCTTTCATCTTACTTTGTTTTGTTTCTCCCAGGTCATTTCAGTATAAAACCATTAAAAACTTAAATGGGCTTAATGCATAGCTGCCAACTGTCCCTTTTTTTTTCCGTATTTGTCCCGTATTTTGGTCCTGAATATGGGTGTGTTTTTTTTGCAAAAAATACATTTTTTAACTAAAAAAAAAAAATAATAAAAAATTTCCTTGCAATTTTCAGTTTAGAACAGGCACTCGGTTCCATTCAGATAGAAATGTATCGCATGTATATAGGAATACAGTTCTACAATATGATTGGTTCATTCAAAATCGAGGCTACCATGCCTGTCCTTATCCGCCATATTGGATTTCGCAAACAGTTACCACTACCACTGTGTCTCATCTTCGTAATATTCAACTTCTAATCATGTTGAATAGGAAAGCAGAATATTCAGAATTTTCACCAGAAAAGACAAGAAAACAGAACTGAAAGGACAATTGTGCCATCTTGTTTAGATGTGTGAAATCATCTAGTAAAGGAGAAGACTTTATGTTTTGGAAATTGTGTTATGTGATTTCGCTGTTGGGCATTGAGGCGCACATGAAATACAAGAGCACGAAAAAGCTAATATACATCAGCTTGCTGCTTCATCATACACAACTCAGCCTGATCTTGGATGTATATAAATACCAGAGAGAACCTTGATGTAATTCGATCGAAATTGGTTTATTAAATTTCTTTTAGAAATGAAATTTCCTCTTTCAGTTACTAGTGTTGCTGGCGATTTATTTTGCACGCGTTTTCCAGATGGTAAAATTGCAAAGGATTACTCGTATGCTTGAATGAAAACAGTTCAGTAAGAAAATCACACAGAATTGAGATTATCAATGACAGTTGGTACATTGGAATCGATAATAATTGAAAAAAAATAAACAAGGTGTGGAAAAGGCTCCTATAAACAGCCTGTGTCCGAGTGTGTTGCACTCTTGCATCTTCTGAATGGGCACCCGAATGGAACAGGGTGCCTGTCCAGAAGGTGCAAGTGTGCAACACATTCATCTTTGACATTAAATAATTATGTAAGGCACTGTCATACCTTATTGATGGTTGTGTATGTTATAAGTAGTTACATATGCATTAAAATTTTAAAAATCAGTTTTTGGTCCTGAAAATCAGTATTTTTTTCATAAGCAATCAGTATTTTTGTACTTGGGGGTTGGCAGCTATGTTAATGACCCAGTATAGATTTCACCTTTGTTTGCAGATATAAAGACATAAGTGTCACTTTCTGGCAGTGGTCCTGTATTTTCCATCAATGCATGGCTTGGAGGCAAGACAGATTTTCTTGAAACCTTTCATGACTCGTTACATTAACTTTAAGGTTCTTTTCACTGACAGCTAAAGAGGAAAAATAATGATCAGTGAATATAGTTTTCTTACTTTTATTCCAAGAGTGATGAGAGGGGAGAGAAATTAATAAACAAGTAGTAGATACCTTTAAAAAAAACATGCAAGAACAGACTTTAACTCTCCAGACATAACTACCATAACTACTACATTAAACCTGTACAAAACAGGTCATAATTGCCCAGACATAACAATTGTATTAAACCTGTAGAGAATACACCTTAACTATACAGACATTACTGTATTGAACATGTACAAAAGAAAAACAGATCTTAACTGTCCAGACATAACTACTGTATTAAACTTCTGCAAAACAGGCCATAACTGCCCCGACATAATTATTGTATTAAATATGTACAGAACATGCCTTGCCTGTCTAGACATTACTGTATTAAACCTGTAGAAAACAGGCCTTAACTGCCAGACATGACTACTGAATTAAATCTGTACAAAACAGATCTTAACTGTCCAGACATAACTATGATATTAAACCTGTATAAAACAGGCCATAACTGCCCAGAAATAACTACTGTATTAAACCTGTACAGAACATGCCTTAATTGTCCAGACATATTACTGTATTAAGCCTGTACAGAACATGCCTTACCTGACCAGACATATTACTGTATTAAGCCTGTACAGAACATGCCTTACCTGTCCAGACATATTACTGTATTAAACCTGTACAGAACATGCCTTACCTGTCCAGACATATTACTGTATTAAGCCTGTACAGAACATGCCTTACCTGACCAGACATAACTACTATATTAAACCTGTTGGACAGTGATTCAAAATGCCATGGTTTTACAGGTCACTTGAAACCAGCATCTTGTACAATATTTTATTTTTCAGTGAGAGAACCCAGAACTCGGTGGTAACTAGTTTAAGTTCATAGGCTTGAGCGAGTGTGCCCATCTTACAGTTCTTCATTAAAAAAATATACAGTAAAAAGATGTTTCATTACTCTACTCTGTACACGTATTTTTTTTTGTGGAAAATTTTACAGCTTGTCCAATATATTATTCCAGGGAGGGGGACAATTTAGAGGATGATGAGAAAGTTCAGGAGTACCAGACTTTGTTGGAAAAGTTTATCAACAACAGTGACCAGAAAGTTATAGAGTTTTCACCTTCCCTTTCCTCCCACGAGAGATACATCGTACATGTGGTGAGTTCCTCTCCTTGCTTTCCTTTGTCTTTTATTTTATAAGTAGTACTATCTCTTTTCTTTGTCTCTCTTTTATTCTATGATAAGTACTATCTCCCGCTTATAATTATCTGAAATAAATATGTGCTATTCATTTAATGTTTCTTATTAATATGACATACAATATAAATTTGCTCGTAAGTAAGGTCCAGCTGCAAACAACATCAACCAAGATCTGCCATTGCATAATCTGCCAGTAGATCAAAGTCAACATTGTTTATTCTACTGATTACTCATAACAATTGTATGGACCCAGATCTGCTGGTGCATTATTTGATGGCAGATCTGGGCCTATACAGTTTGTAGTTGAACCCAACTTATAAGCTTGTATATATGGTGCACTATTTTTATGCCCATGCAATATCTTTGAAGTAGGCATAAAGTGTTGTTATGTCCCTGCAATATTTTTGAAGTGGGCATAGAGTCTTTTTATTCACCTGCAATATCTTTGAAGTGGGCATATAGTGTTGTTATGCCCCTGCAATATCTTTGAAGTGGGCATACAGTATTTTTATGCCTCTGCACTATCTTTGAAGTGGGCATACAGTGTCAACTATGTCTGTCTCACAGGTCACATCATATCTGCTATGGAATTTGTTTCAGTTGAACAACTTTGAAGGCCTTCATGAATTGAAACCAGATTTAGGTTTTACATTAACATACATTTGTCAAGTTGAATTTTCAGTGCGTTTTTTATTTTTTAAAGTTCTATGAAGCTGTGACCCCAGCTTGAGTTTTCTGTTCAGTTACATAAAATCAATGGGAGCATCAGTGTCATTTGGACATACTTCTAGTTATGAATAAAGTTTGATTTACCCACTCCCGGAGTCAGATATTTCTTATTTTGTGACTTATATTAAATTGGTCTCATTGTGCCAACTATAAATGATGATGGATAAATGGCTACCTGAAAAGTAGTCATTAATAAAGAAAGTATCTTCACTTCAGTGAAAGTAATGTTTGAATTAGGAGATGGATTTTTTTTTCTTATTAAGTCATACTGTCTGATCATTTCTTCATGTGACTTCAGCTATCATAATTGCAGAAACCAATAGTTACAAACTCGGTCATTTCACTTTACAGAAAATAGAGACAAATTTCGTGGATATTTTTATCACAAAGATGTGCAAATGTAGACCAGTTTTATTAAATATGCTGTACTTTAATTGTTCTTTTTTTTACAGGTATAATTTGTTATGCTTTTGCAAGGAAATGTTTTTTTTCATCAGTATGTAAATATATAAGTATGCCGGTGATAGGAGATCCACACCTGTGATTCATTTATGTTGGGCCTTTGAATTTGTAGCTTGTAGCAGCTGTCAAATTCACAAAAGTTACTGGTTACCCAGGAATAAAAACAAATTCACTATAGTTTCAAATGTTGTGATAAATGAACGGAAATCATGCTAGGTGTCAGTATACATTTTTTTCAATGTGTCTTTAAAGAGAGCCATGTTTGTTCCACCATGTCTTAGAACATCCATTGTAAATTTTGCTTCTGCTCAAATAATTTTAGAAGGACTGCATGAATTGAGACCAAATTTGGTGTTAGGCTTTACAATAAGAAGATTTTAGCTTTGATTTTCACCATTTTCCAACAAGATCTAATGAAGTTATGGCCCCTTTATAACTTTGTTCTTTGCCCTTGATTTACACCATATTAGCAGGGTCATCAATGTCATCCTAACACAGTTTTCATATAATATCTTTTGTCCATGCTTTCAGCTGTCGGAAAAATTAGGCCTCCTTCACTGCAGCAAGGGATTAGATGAAGAAAGACATATAGTTGTTAGAAAACCAGGAACCAGAGAAAATTATTCAGAGACAAGGGACACATATCAAGCAACAACAGCTGCAGTGAAATCCATGCATGCAGAGTCATTAAAATCAGAAAAAAATAAAACACAACAAATTGATAAGTCTATAAAAAGTGATGTGCAGTCAATTAGAGACCACAACCAGTCAGTGACTGGAGATTCTAGTGAACCAGTTCTTCCAGTGAAGAAAAGTGACAAGGTTGCTTGTGTGTATTGTGGTAAAGATGTGATCAAGGCAAACATTCAACTCCATGAACTTCATTGTGCTCGAAAACAGAAACAGGATCAACATCCACAGAATGCTGACACTTTAAAATCACAAGAGCAATCAAAAGCAGGGAAAGGAAAATCTAAAACACCAAACGTTGTTGAAAAACTAGAAAAAATAGATAAAGATGACTTTGAAGCCCTGATTGCTACAGTTCAGACATTTGATGGTTCTTGCTGCTTCAGAAAATGTAAGACACCTACAGCAACTCTCGGCTATACTTGTGAGTTTTGTCAGGGTCGGTTCTGTTTGTCACATCATATCCCAGAAGTGCATGGTTGTGGTGATGCTGCAAAGGCTGCAGCACGAGCTGTCATCAACAAGGAGGGGGTCCTTAGTAGGGGAAGTGCCAAAAATAGACATCCAGATGTTGAGAAAAAAATCAAGCTTCAGAAAAAGCTGGACAATAAACTATCGAAGATGGCAGAGAAAAGAAAAGGAAAGCAGAAATAGTATTCTCTCCCTCCAGCTGTAACGAATGGCAGATTCGATTTTTCAGTTTAAAGAAACGTATCTTCAAAAAGTACACCAAAACTGTCCTCAACAAAAATGATACTTAAAGAAAAAAATTATGCAAGAATTTTGTATCTAGAAAATTTTATCAGTAGTACTAAGAGATTTATAGTAGCAGAACTTTATGTTTTAAATTAGTTTAACTCTAGCAGCATCTTTATCTCACTTAGAGAACATTGTGGGAGATCCGGTTTGTATGAAGCTTATTTGAGGTATAGAATCACACCAGAATGATTGTTCAAATGAAAATCTTTCAATTCATTAAATAATTAAAATTTCGCTCACAAAGGCTAGCAAGATAAACATTTTTGTTACGTAAATTTCTGTGAAATGTGAAAGAAGCACTTTTCTAAGATAATCTATTTATGTCAAGTTTCCTTATGCAGGATTCATCACCTTAATGACACTGACAACTGATTTAAGTCTGAAATAATGCTTTTGACACTGTGAATTCATTTCGGGGCCTAATATTTTTGTTTCATTGACAAAAAAATGTCATTTTTATTATATGTATACTTGTGAATATGCCACTGATAAAGACGATATGGATTTTTATTGAGCCCATGTTAGTGGGAAGCAAGACTTTGCAAACATTTTTCCAATGGTGGTGGTATTGGCAACAGCAGTGGCATCAGCAATTTGTTTAGGTTTTGGTTAAAGTTTTATATATTTAGTACTTATATTTGCTAAGCCCCTTGATAGATTGTCTTTATACCTGGCATGAATAATTATGAAGCTAAGAAACTTAATTCTCTACATGCTGGCTTGCTCCATTGACCTTGGAGTCAAGGTCAGAGTCATAGGAAATTTCTGCTAAAGTTTCTTTATTTCCTATATTTCCTAAACCCTTTGATAGCTTCTCATCTGACTTGGCATGAATCATTATGAAGCTAAGACAGTTCAATTTTCAGTGTGCTTGCGAGCCCCATTGACCATGGGTCAAGGTCAGCAGTCAGAAATAATTTGCATTAATGTTCTGTTTGAAGTTGTTCCATTTGCTTATATTTCCTAAACCCCTTGATGGATTTTCTTCAAACTTGAGATGAATAATTTTATGAAACTAGGACAATTCATTCTGCAAAATGATCCAACTTTTGACCTTGGTGTCAAGGTCACATTTTACAGCCATGCTTTTATGGGCTTGTCATGCAGGCCTTGATCTTGTTGTTCATTAAATATTTAAAGTTTTGGCTGGTGGCAACCACAAAATCCCCAAAAATTGGTACTGATCAAATGGTAGGGAGCTTCCAGTAGTCTTTGATTTAGGATTTGTTTAAATGTCAATCGCTCGCATAGAAATAGAGGACTGCTGCTTTCAACAAACAAAATAAATAATAAGCTTTTCACATTATCTTAGAAAAACTTTACTCCTAAGTATATGTAAGAATTTGGATAGGTAAGGGAGAGATATGATCCTTGTCAGGGAAAATTCAGCATAACATCAAAGGCTGATTACTGTCATTGAGGAGCTTTTCAAATATGAAGTGAAAAGCATGGGGATTTGTGATGACAAGCCACGGTAGTTGCTGTAGATGAGGGGCTTTTGGATTATGGAGTGAAAAGCATGGGATTTGTGGTAACAAGCCATGGCAGTTGCTGTAGTTGAGGGGATTTCAGAATGTGGAGAGAAAAGCATGGGGATTTTTTTATGACAAGCCATGGCAATTGCTGTAGTTCATCTTTGCTGGGCACATAAAATATGTTCCATTTTATTTTCCAAAATGTGTATATTCCACTTTCCATGTACCCCAATACAGTTCATTGATCTCTATCTCATCAGTTTCAAAGTTGAAATTTTATTTTTCCTTTTCACTTTTATCTTTGTTTTGGGATATGCATTTTAAAGTTGCTTTCCCTGGTAAGAAATAATATAGAGAAAACCTAGCTCAGTAGATTTGTACATTTTAAAGTTGCATTACCATGCAAAGATTAGTGCAGAGAAAACCTGGCTCAGTAGCTTTTTAGATTTTAAAGTTGCTTTTCCACACAAAAAATAGGGCACAGAAAACCTGGATCAGTAGTATCATACATTTTAAACTTGTTTTCTATGGCAAAAATATTGTGTAGCTTTGTTCGTGTTAAAATTGCTTTCACATGCAAAAGATGGTTCATACAAAAATTAGATTAGTAGTATACTGCATTTTAAAGTTGCATTCCCACAAAAAAGAGTGCAGAGTGCAGAGTATTTATGACTCTAAGGTCATAAATAAAGTAACACAAAGAGTGAAAAGCAACAAGTTTGTTAAAATTTAATAAATAATTTTTCCCTAAAATACAAAAGTGAAAATGTACAGAAAACAAACTTTGGATATTTCAGATTAAATTGCAAATAATCCTAGAATTTCTAACACAAGTCCTAATGATTAAAATTCAGAATAAACTTTATTGGTATTCCAAAATAAATCCAACTGAATGTTTTGATGTGCCTGTTATGGCTTGAATAATAATGATGTGCCAACAGTCATTTATTGAAACAATAATACAATCCGAGAATGTATCCTTTTTTGAATTTCACTTTAAATCCAAGTCTGTATTTCCAAGAATATTATTTTAGAAGAGTTGAAATACTGGACACAACAGTAAGACTAATTTCTCCATCAGATGTTATTGTAGGAATAAACAATTTTCCCAGTAAACAAGATTTTATACTCCTCTACCTGACTTAGGTCACAATTAGCATTTTTTTTAAAACTATTACCAAATGGAAAATTTCATTCTTGAAGATTCTAAATGTTTACAAGATAAAATCTTATTTATAATTAGAAGGTCTGTTACTAAAATTATAATAAAGAACATGGTAAACACAATGTCCTTGAGTCGGTTTATGATAATAATCCTAATATTTATCCTTCAGTCAGAAAAAGATAAACAGCATTGTTTACAAATCTGTCACTGATTTTGGACAAGATTAGCTATACAGTTTTACCTTACCTATAGCATATAATGAAGAAAAAAAATAGAAAAAATAACTAACAATCAATGCAAATTAAATAGACATAAGAAGAGAAGAAAACTAGTAGAGGTGTAAATTTTAAAGTTTCTGTCTTGCCAGAAATATAGTGCAGAGAAAAGTCATTGTACATCTGAAAGTTGCTTTCCTTCACAAAAAAAACTGTGGAGAAAGCCTAGCTCATTAGTATTGTAAATTTTGAAGTTTTTTCAATAAAAAATATAGTGCATTGAAAACCTAACACGTTAGTATCGTACATTTCAAAGTTGCTTTGCAAATAATAGTGCTGAGAAAACCTAGCTGAGAGTTTTATACATTTTAAAGTTGTGTGTGTGTTTGTATTTTTGGAATTTAAACATAGCTTTTAACAATTTTCAGTCATATTGCTACCATGTCTGCATTGTGGCAGTTTATAGTGATGTCTAGCACTGGTGCATTTTGATGCAGGCATGTAGCATCACGTCCCACCCAGTCACATTATCCTGACACCAGGCTGACCAGTTCTAACACTAACCTCTTAATGCCGAACGCCATTGCTCAGTCCAATTATACATTTTAAACTTGTTTTCCCTTTGAAAAACTTGAAAATTAACCTATAGGCACAGTCTGATTTTATGGCTCTCAAAGAATTGTGGTGAAAATATCTTGAATAAAGGCACACCAGAGTCTAGAAAAAGAGGAAGAATCTGATCACCAGCAAATAAGAGTCTTTGTTCTTTATTCTGCTCATGAAAATAAAATGTATAGACTCAGATCTGTTGTCACATTATGTGATGGCAGGTCAGGGTCTATGCAGGTTGCAGTTGGATCTAACTTGTATGTGAGATGTATGGTAATTAACTCTAAGGTTGGATAAGCTTGGGATTACAGCCACACAGGAATTAGTATCTAAACTCTTTACATGTATAAATTAGTGCGATGGCCCTTTTTTGTCCACATGAAGAATTCCCTATCAAATCTTGGTCTATGTGTGCATATGAATTGATGCTGAGGTCCTTTGTCCACATGAAGAATTCCCTATCAAGCCTTGGTCTGTGTATGCATATGAATTGATGCTGAGGTCCTTTGTCCACATGAACAATTCCCTATCTAACCTTGGTCTGTGTGTGCATATGAATTTGACGCTGAGGTCCTTTGTCAACATGAAGAATTCCCTATCAAACCTTGGTCTGTGTGTGCATATGAATTGATGCTGAGGTCCTTTGTCCACATGAACAATTCCCTATCAAGCCTTGGTGTGTGTATGCATATGAATTGGTGCTGAGGTCCTTTGTCCACATGAACAATTCCCTATGAAACCTTGGTGTGTGTATGCATATGAATTGGTGCTGAGGTCCTTTGTCTACATGAACAATGCCCCATCAAGCCTTGGTGTGTGTATGCATATGAATTGGTGCAGAGGTCCTTTGTCCACATAAACAATTCCCTATCAAGCCTTGGTGTATGTATGCATATGAATTGATGCAGAGGTCTTTTGTTCACATGAACAGTGCCCTATCAAGCCTTGGTGTGTGTATGCATATAAATTGGTACTGCGGTCCTTTGTCCACATGAACAATGCCCTATCAAGCCTTGGTGTGTGTATGCATATGAATTGGTGCAGAGGTCCTTTGTCTACATAACAATTCCCTATCAAGCCTTGATGTATGTATGCATATGAATTGGTGCTGAGGTCCTTTGTCCACATGAACAATTCCCTATCAAGCCTTGGTGTGTGTATGCATATGAATTGATGCGGACAATTCCCTATCAAGCCTTGGCGTGTGTATGCATATGAATTGGTGCAGAGGTCCTTTGTCCACATGAACAATTCCCTATCAAGCCTTGGTGTATGTATGCATATGAATTGGTGCAGAGATCCTTTGTCCACATGAACAATTCCCTATTGAGTCTTGGTGTGTGTAGGCATATGAATTGATGCAGAGGTCATTTGTCCACATGAACAATTCCCTATCAAGCCTTGGTGTGTGCATGCATATGAATTGGTGCAGAGGTCCATTGTCCACATGAACAAATCCCTATCAAGCCTTGGTGTGTGTATGCATGTGAATTGGTGCAGAGGTCCTTTGTCCACGTGAACAATTCCCTATCAAGCCTTGGTGTGTGTATGCATATGAATCGGTGCAAAGGTCCTTTGTCCATAACAACAAGTTCCTTTCAAGCCTCATTATGTCTTCAAATACGAATTAGTGCAAAGGCCATTTGTCCACATTAAAAAGTCCATATCTTGCCTTGGTCTGTCTATGTGTATGAATTTGTGTATTGGTAGTGGTCCTTTGTCACATGAACAAGTCCCTATCAAGTCCCAGCTTGTAAAGTCTTTTGATCTCAGTTATGGCAAAATGCTAAAGTTGAAATATCTTTTATTTAGGAAACATGAAGAAAGAAAGAAATTAAAGAATGAGCTAATACATATATCTTGTTTATGTCTTTACATGCAAAAGTTTTATCGCAGGTGGTTGGTAGTGACAAAAAATTCTGTCAGAATGATTTGTATCTTCTTGCAGAAAGGAACAAAGGATGGGCAGAAAAAACTTTACTTTTCACTGTAACTTAACATCCCTCCCACGATATTGTATGACTTGGTCTGATTTGATCTATTTATCTTCTAATGTCTGCCAACCCTCCACCTTTCCATCTTCTATTTCTTCCATCATATCATTATTATTATTTATTATTATTATTATTTGCAGTATTATTATTTGTATTATTATTGTTTTAATGTAATATGAAATTATTATTTATTACTGATTTAGTGTAAAAATAATGACTGAGTTATTGTTATTGCTGTTATTATTATTATTATTATTATTATTATTATTATCTGCTATCTTGTTTATGAATGAACTCAACCACAAACCCATTGGTCAAGTTACCTGCTAAAATTTTGGAGTCTTCAGTAACCCAAGAATTCTTTTTCTGTGTTTGTAATCAATGCTCTGAAATAAAATTCACACCGGAAAGTGAAGAATATTTTGTACAGTTGCAGTTTTTAATTAAGAAAATCAACCAGACAGCTTTAATGAGCTTGAACACTTTGTACACCTGTGATCTTGCTGGGATAAATTACAATACTTGTTGCGCATCTGTGGGTTTCCATGTTGGAAACTCGAGTTTCTTTATGTACTTGCATGGATAAATGACCCTAATCTTTAGAATTATTTTTCCAGATATCTTAGGGACAATTGTTTTTTGCCATTGTAACTGTCTACATGATGAAAACTTAATTTATACACGAAACAAAAAGGAAGTTATGTATGATAGAAACTCATTGCATTGACGACTATACAATAAGGTCAGACTGTTTAAACTTTTCATGGCAGCTTTGGAACAAAGGGTTAAGATAGAACATAGAAATAAATTATTTGTGGAATTTCCTTGAAACCATAGTTTTGTAGAGGTGGCATGAATTATAAAGATATAAATATCAGTTTTCTTCGGGCACATCTTGATATGATTAAAAAAAAAAAAAATGCATTTTTTGCTTCGTGAAATAAAACTTGAAGACCAGAGAGAATACTGACCCCAAGAAAGAAAATATATTTTAAAGTTGTTTTTTGTATACTTTACACTCTGGAGAAAAGCAAAATATATTTATTGTCATTTGCAAGTCATTCTGTAAGATCTGGTGACTTTAACTCTCAGAGGTAAGCGGGTCATGCCAATAGACATTTTTACAAATTCATAGTAGTACGGAAAAGAGATTTTCCGCATTGATGCACATAACTTTCGGAGTCAGTATTTTTCATGGTATGTTCGTTTTCGAACATTTTATGCATTTGAATGCCCTGCTCATTTAATACATGACCTAATTAATGAAAAAGTTGTGTTCTTTTTCATTTTTGCCAATGAATCATTTGCAGTGCTTACCGCAATGACATTGTAACTGGAACGCTTGACTCATCGGCCGTCTTACTCTGGATGTCAACATAATCTCACCTTATTGGCAGATTTATGTCGAGTAAGGAGATCTCTGACATCGAACATGCAATTTTAAATCATTTTATTGCAGACAACTCAACATTAACGTAAAAAAAAACGCAACTCATCCCACCCCTTAAAAACAATAACGTTGGTAACGTTGATCGCGATCTTCATGAGAAATTGGTAGCTTATCGATTTCGCTGCGTTCACTCTTGATTCAAATTCTTAATCAATGATTCCCACTTTTAGGGTTATTACTGGAAATCATTTATTTTCGTTAGAACCAGAACAGTGTAGTATGTCCAAGGCTTCCATTTGGCACACAAAACGACATATTCCTTACACATTAGAATTCTGACATTCCTTCACGACACGTCTATCCATCTTTTGAGCAACTTTTACAGTAAATCCATTAATCAAAGTTACATTCGCTGACGTTGAACTGGCCAGTGTAGACTAGTGATGATTACCTTTGGAAACCCCATCTTGCCATATTTGTCTCTTAGTGAGTAAACGAATTTCCCTTCTGAAGATTCAGTTAGTCAAAAGGGAAAAGTCTGTCTGATCTTAAACCTTGTCCGAATCAAGCTAGAGTTATCTGCCTTATCTACTTACTGTAAGATCTAATAAATGCAGAGATACCCGTAACAGCAACCATAACGCAAGCAGTGTCTTTGACTAATAGAATCCATGTTGGGGTTTGGACCAAGTCAAGGAAATCCTAGTCATGGGGGATACATTATTTGTCTCCCCCACCCACCCACGGGGCTAAGCCTCGAGGGAAGACAAATAATGTAACCCCGAGACTGAGTTTTCTTTGTCTTGCTTCAAACACCGACATAAATTATTTTTCTCACGTAGTTTTTTCAGTCGCGTTAGCAGACTCAAAACACAGTATTCATCAGATACTGTTATTGCTTCTCACTCTGTATAAAGGTCATCTTGGCTAGCCAAGGTTCCGATAACCCTATCTGCACCTTGTTACATCGAGTTAGATATTTCTGTGCAAGCCACCGCATCCAATCAAAATTAAATTGTTCAAATTTGAACACTGTTCCTATGTGATCGTGACAAGGGGAGCACACAACTTGAATGGACTGAAATAAGCAATTTTCCTGTGCCGGTCCGTGTTTGCACAAATACCTTTCACTCAAATACACTGTAATGGCTTGCCTGGTACATAGTCATACTTTAGGTTAAACTTAACAAAGTATCAGTTTTCGGCGGATGTACAGTGCACCACGCTATTGGTTAGTTGGCATTACAGACCAAGGGAGGCAACACATGAGATCCAATAGATGTCGCTAGGACAAAGTACCAATATAGCTGTGCAATCCGCCAAGGTGTAGATAGGGCTATCGAAGATGTATAAAGGTCATTAGGTCTTGTACTCTTTCATGAAAATCTGAATAATTATCTAAGTAGGATGTAGCTGTGTATGTGCCGCTCTTATAAAAGGAAAAAATATAAAGAAAAAAGTTGTAATTGTTGTGTTGGTAGTTTTGCGCAATTTTCGAGCCACGTGCTTTTATTTATACTACAGGTCTGAGACAACCGGACAACGATAGGAAAAGCAAGATTAGTAAAACGGGTAGATTTTTCTGTCGTATGAGTGAAAAATTATCGTAACAGCAACCGTAGCACAAGCAGTGTCTTTAACATGACCATAAAATCAACGATAACACAAGTAGTGTCTTTAATATAACGGTAACAGCAACTATAACACAAGCAGTGTCTTTTGACATGACAATAACAGTAACCATAACACCATCAGTGTCTTTGACATGACGGTAACAGCAACTATAACACGAGCAGTGTCTGTTACATGACGGTAACAAACACTATAACACAAGCAGTGTCTTTGACATCATATATACCTAGAATTCGCACACACTGAAAGAAATACCTCTTCAATAAAATAGTCCTGGTAGAAATACCGCCATGGGTACGCTCTCAAATCACCTAAGCCCCAAACAAGATAATACCATCGCTACACACACACACACACACAGATATATATATATATATACACACACACACACAGATATATATATATATATATATATATATATATATATATATATATATATATATATATATATATACCACTATCGAGAGACTCGTTAAATATTGACAATTCCCTGCACTACCATCATCTGGAAGCAACTTCCAACGAGAGTGTTGTTTTTCCCTTCTGTCCATGCTCTTCAAAAACAGCTGAATCCAGTTGTTAGCAGCA
The DNA here is from genome assembly GCA_016617855.1 of Megalonaias nervosa. Lineage (NCBI taxonomy): Eukaryota > Metazoa > Mollusca > Bivalvia > Unionida > Unionidae > Megalonaias > Megalonaias nervosa. The sequence goes on from JAECUM010036357.1 coordinate 15,333, forward strand.
CCACTGCGTGAAGTAAGTAATGTCTTTTATGTAAATGCAACCTTGCCATTAGAGATAGGCGCCCTCCGGTGGCTGAGTGGTCCAAAACGCTAGCCTTTATCGATCTTTGCCATCTCATCTCTGTCAGCATGGGTTCGAGTCTCGGGCTCGGCCATTGTGGGTATTAAAGAAAGCTTGCCAGTATCTTCCCGCTGGTCGGTGGTTCTCACCGGGATTTTCTGGGGGTTTTCTCCACCAGTAATACTGGCCACCATGTGTAGCCCATCATGCGCTTATTAATGGCGTTAAACCCAAAACAACACCATAATAATACATAATCTCTGACTGAGTAACACACTTCCTGTTCCACTTAATTTCTTAAATAACTGATCCATCCTACTTGGGTAGATGAGGACAGGAAAACAAAAGATGATAAACACGTGTTTTAATTGATATCTCGTACTCAAATGGGTCAATATGTCGTAGCCAGAAAGCAAGTGGTGAAAACAGCGCGGCTGTCTTCCTTTCTAAGCACCATTCATAATTATACTGAGACTTAGGCACAAGGGTGTCACCTATGTTAGTTCCTGTCTGTATGTGGGTAGGTAGGATGATATCATATTTTACCTCCCCCTATCTATATCTGCTTTTCTGCCCTATTTTCATTTCTGTCAGTCCGTGTATTTAGGTCATTCCTCATTTGAAATATTTCAAGGTGTGACTTGATGCAAGTAGAAATTCTTCCGAACTTATTTTGATTTTAATTAAATATGGACTTCTTTTCATCTCATCTTGAAAGTCAGAGAATCAACTGGTCTTAATTTACTGAATCTGAGAGTGAGTGATCACAAATCATGCTTGAGAAATTGTATCAAGTTTACTTGGAGAATCAATGACCATTCTCCAGTCAGTATCATCAATGCATGTAATAATGCATTACTTACTGCTGATCAGAGAATGAAAAATAGAAGAATTTAGTAGTCTGACAATATCTGACAAAATATATACATTTATTTTCTTTATAATACGGATTTCGTAGATGATGATGGGTCCACGATGTCAAGAAGTCTTAATCAGCAACTTTTCTTCACTTTCGCAACACCTGTCAGTGCCTCTTCTTCCGAGCTGTTTTTTAGCCTTGTCTCAAGCCCTTTCAGTATAGCTTCCTTCTTATTTCCCTGGCGCAGATGACGAAAGGGAAGCCAAAAGTTTGTTTGTACTCGTGATTCAATCTATTCATCTCATAATATAAGGCCACGTAGCAGACAAAAGTTGGTCCAATGAGACAGTTGCAGTTGAACTTTCAATGTAGAATGTCGAGAAATCCAATATCGCGTACTGGATCAAATTGCATGTCCTTAAAGGTCTACTAGTGTGCTCACACAACTTTCTTTTATATGATAAATTTAATCTTCTAGACGTGATTTTTAAAGGTATTATGTCAAATACCTCATCATTAATGAAAAGAATGACCACAAAACATCGATTGTTTTTATAGCACAAGGAAAAACGCTCCTAGCCGATTTCGCGCTCGGCAATTTCCGTAAGACAAAGCGAAAGTGACGTGCTGTAGGGAACTGTGCATTTCTACTTTCGTTATTAGTTGCATTCAGTAGATGGTACCGTGCGTTATCCAACCAGTGACAGGCGAGATAGTCTGCAGTGACCATTTGAGAGACGACGAATTTGATACCTTCTATAAAATTAAAGAGTCACTTGGTATTACGACCATCAGACGACTCCTGCCAAATGCAGTACCAAGCGTGTTTTCTCGCTAGATAAATAAGTTCGTGAACACCAGATAAACAAAAACCAAGGGTTACGGCAGGGCTAACAACATGTAGACAGAGAGAAGCTTGTACAGAAGCGAGAGCTAGCGAGGGTAAAATATTTATACATCTTCATCTTGCTATATTACTGGTTGTCAGCCCCTACCCCTCGCCACAAATATACCTAGCAAAAAATGATCAATGGGAGAGGGCGATTTTAGTGGAAGGGTGTTTGCAAACCATAATAGCCCCACCCCTACCCCCCAAAATGAATCCTGCTTTACCATGACGAGCGCGTGTGTGTGTGTGTGTGTGTGTGTGTGTGTAACCCTTGGATTTTAGTTTGCCCACTCCCCCATTATTATTCCCCCCCCCCCCGAAAAAATTCGTTTGCATGCCCATGCTTATTGCATGCCTGTTCAACAATAATAATAATAATGACAAAACAAGTTTTCTGCTAAAGCTAAAATGTTGTGTATACCTGATGTATTGATTGTGTTTAATTGTAAAGGCTAATTACCCCTTTGTATTGAGGCACTGGGAGTAAATTACCTTGTTTGCCAGAATTTACACAACTGTGTCAATGGATGACAGTCTAGGTTAGAGTCAAACCCACAACCCATTGCTTGTGAGTGTGAATACTAATGTCCATTCAATGTGGAGAGTATAGTATTATTATTCACAGTATGTACAGAACCACAGTTAAAAGGAATTTTTTTAAAATACTTTAATGCTGTTGGTGTAAAGATTTTCCTTCTAATGCTGCGCTAATTATATATATATAAATAAATAAATAAATAAATAAATAAATAAATATATATATAGTAATAAATTTTGGAGATGCGCATTTGGTTATAGCGCCCCATTTAAGGAATTACTAGGAGCAAACGTCACGGAGAGAAAGTGTTAGTGAGTTTCCATGATGCCATGGTCAATTAGCAGTGAATTCAGACCCAAACCGCATGAATAATGTAGTCCCTAATAAAATCTAATAGTGTACCTTGCTGTTGTGACTGCCGTGGCAGTATTTACGGTAGGAAACCGGTAAATTACACAATGGGATAAACAAGAAGGGACTCTGCAGATACCGTTTATGTCGCCATGGTGGTAAATGTGATGTAGTTGTATTGGCGTAATGTGCCTTGTAACCATGAATTGACTGGCCTAAGGTGGCGTAGTTAAAATAGTTCCCTGAGTTAGGGGATAGTAGTAGAGTTTCTACGGCGTGAACTGCTGACGGTACGGAAAGTGATGAAGGGAAACTATGCAAACGTGCGGTTGATAGATTTTTGGCAAGTTGGGAAATCTGTGGTTTTACATTGATTAGAGTAAAATTTATGTACAGAATGGACACGTCTGGCTTCCTAATTTATAACTGAAGTTGTATAGAAGTCTTTGGAAATTTGGGGTGAACATATGACTTCTAGCGGGAATCGCGCCAGGGTTTGACACCGCTCGGTCAAGCAAAGACCCCTGGCTTGTAACAATATATATATATATATATATATATATATATATATATATATATATATATATATATATTAGGTACTGAATGTGAAATTTGAGGACCAGCACCCGGAAGATAATGCACTTGAGAGAACCAAAGACAGTAGATGGTGTGACATATCCTGTGGTGCATTTTGATGTCACAATGAACTTTCCATTCATTCCCTGTTTACATGGTTTGTATAGTTTCATAGTTATATGGATTCCTAAGGCCTCACAAATTGTATCAGCATAAGAGTCAATAATTAAGTTATGTAATTTTTTATTGCGGAAAAGCTACAATGTATTGGTAATATGTCAAACTTTATAATCAACCCTTAGTTGTAAAAGTAAGCAAAAAGATTTGGTGCAGTTGTCAATTATTATTCAAACATGCAAGAGACTTCATGTGTAACTACCGTATCTACTGCAAAGGCATGAAACACATTTTGTCATACTCTTATTACAGGGACTAGATACACCATCATGCAGTATTGCTGTTCAATGTCAAACTAATAGAATACGTAAGAAAAAACAAACAAGCAAACAAAACATATAATATTGTATTAACTAAGCTCAGTATGATTATGTAAGCATTTAATTCGGTAGACCAAGCACTTGTGAACTTGTCATTATTTAGCAATGATACACTTTAATTGATACACATATTCATGAGAAATCCTCATCTGTGTGAAAACCACGATGATCAGAATACACGTCTACAATTTCACCTACTACACAGGTTGTGAAGTAAATGTCCAGCAAGTAAAAAGAAGGAGCAAAGGCATTGCAAACTTTCATGTACTTGTCAGCATTCATACATGACACTCATGCAAGAAAATGAGCTTACTTTTTCAATGTTACTTATGCATAAGTCCATTTTTAAAGTGTTGGTAAACACATTTAAGTTATGTACAGATGATGTCACATTTCAAGAAATATTAAATTTGCTCAACACATTTTTCTTCTCTTTTCTTCAGAACAATGAAGTGAAGAGTAGTTATGACACAGAGAAAGAAGGACCTTCTAGAGCCATACAAAAACTGCAGAACCACAGTGTGGAGGTGGACACTATTATTACAGACAGGCATGTTCAGATACAGAAATGGATCAGAGAGAATATGAGAGCCACAAACTATTTTGATGTGTGACATGTAGCCAAGGGTATGTAGATATTGTAATTTTTACTACACTGAATGATACCATTTGATAAAACTCATATACAAGCACATATAGTAATACAGTCAGCCCCCTCCTCCTCGACCCTGTACATACACACACAGAAGGGAGAAACTAACTGAAGCAAAGCAGCTCGAACTTGAAAGATTTTAATCAAAACAAAGCTAACAGTCTTTTTTGTAGCACATACTCAAAATCATTATTATTATTATTATTATTATTATGATTATTATTATTATTATTATTAATTCATTAAACTATGATTTATATATATGTTAAACTGAATACTAATTAAGTCTTGTTTCCAATTACATTAATTCTCTTTGGTAATTGACAGTATGAATATATGCAGTGGATGACATTTTTCAGTTTCTTGAATTATTGGGGTAACAGTTTTCTTTTCAGACTATGTTGAAGAATTGATGGCAGTGCTGGAGGAAGTGGTCAGGAAGCCAGAGTCAATTGATAGACAGCTATTGCCACCTCTATGCAGCCATGTATCTATTATGACTGAAAATAGAATATACAACAAATTTTTAAACTTGAATAAAGTTATGTTATTTCACGTATCCCGGTTTTCTGTTACTTATTTCATGTTTTCAGAGTCAATGCCTTTAGCATAAAATTATTTTTTACTACAACTAGTGTTAGGAAGATAAATGAATCAAATGTGAACATGAACAGACAGCAGTATGTTTTAAATGTCATAGTATGGAATCTGTTCAAGAAATGAAATTATAGAGGATTAAAGAATTTTTCATGAGAATTTTTCCAAGATAATGGGCGAATGATTTTAGCACGATCTATTATCAAAATGAAAGGTTTGGACAAAAATTCCACACTGAAGTAAAGTGATAGTACTGATACATCTTGTTAATAAAGGAGGGATTTTATGAAAAGGAATTTTAAGCATAATTTTCACATGCGTATAAAACAATCACTTGTCCCAAAATTGACCCTAATAGTGGCACCATAACTACTGTAAGAATATTTTGCCTACAAGTGTTCATGTACTCGGACAGGATTTCCTTGCAATTTCCATATTGCTGAATGAAGGCACAATGTGCTGGTTCCAGGACATATTCATCCATGCAAACTGTATGAAATCTTGGATGATCAATGATACAATCCACCTTGACCTCCTCAGTCTTATTCAAAATCATAATCTCTTTACAGCATCTACACTTCTCAACTATTTCTCTAACTGCTGCAATTTCCACATGTACACCAATATACATGGTAAATACACTCCATCATTCATTATTGTGTTAGATAGCAAAATTGTGGGTAAACTGTATGAGAAGTTCTTGCATGTTATATATGTATATGTGATGCATGGTTAGACTTTTGTTCTTCCTTTTGTACCACAATAACATAACAATAATCAGCAATGTATTATTATTATTATTATTATTATTATTATTATTATTTGTTTCCCCATAAATCTGTATGCTTCCTTTGCCACTAGTATTATACACCTAGACCCATAGAGAAAATATATGCTTGCTGAACATCTGGATACACCAGGTCTATGATTACTTTTTCTTTTTAATAAAATTCTTCAATTTTACTATCTCTGGAGGGTAGTAAACAATCACACCCAAAGTACATTCGGGGTCTGCATTTCATCACGGTTTAAAAGAACAAACTTGTCATAAAGTTAATAAAGTATTTATTTCTACACCTCTCATAGTCTGGGTATTAAGTGTTTAACTTTTAACACCACTAGTTACTGATGAACCACGCCTACATGAAAATCTGCTCTGAAGACATCAAAGTGTTGCCCAAATTCGTGCCCTTCTCTTTTCATTATGAAAATGAAATAACATTAACGAAAGAATAATAATAATAATAATTGCCATGATGATAATAGTAATTACCAGAATGAATAGCCCAAGTGCTACTCAGCCTCATTATGCCGTATGTCCTCTTTAGGGTCATCGTTCACGTTCTCGTCTCGTTCGGGCTTAAATTGGTACTGTCTAACTTCAGCGAGCAGAATTTTCTTAAGATTCATTACGTTCGCCATCTTCTATGAGTTCACCTTCCTCACACGACGAAAATGAGCATGACAAATTTGCCGTAAATTCGCTTGAATCATCACTAAATTCAGCCATCATCACCACATACGCTAAACTTGAGGGACTTCCCGACAGTACGTCACTTCCGGAAATCTTATTATCACCGGAAGTATACAAATATTTCCGGAGCGTTTTCCGTAAAACAGATAAATGACACACATTATCTTCAATTTCTTCTCTGTGAGTTAAAATATGCATTTTTAATGCTCATTTATGAGTTATTTAACTAAAAATAAGCATTCTGATATTTAGTTTGTATTACACTCTAGTAGACCTTTAATGTTCCATTTTCTAGATCGAGATTTCATATGTTGAATTATACAGTGGTGGTTTAAAGTTCCTATGTCGACGTTTTACTGTGTACATGTATATTTTGAATTACACAGCGGTGGTTGAAATTTCAATATCATATGTCGAGAATCCCTAATTCACACGTGGAATGTAACTGTTTGTGATGAAAGTTCCATTTCATATGGTGAGTATTTAGATTTCATCTGTTGAATTTCTGCTTTCTTGTTTAAAAATAACGCGGTTCGTTCACGAGAGCGACCTCTAGCGAAGAAATTCATAGTAATTCTCGACCTGTGAATGGTAACTTTCAAACTGTAAATGCATGAAATGTAATGGCGCCTCATAATTGAATACACGAATGATGTATCTTAAAACTCGATATTATTTTTAATTGTTAATGTGGACGTTGTGTAGTGTTTCTTTTAACACCAACACATCATTTCACCATATAAAAATAGCAATTCTTACAAGCACAATAAAATGTCCAACCACCGCTGTGTAATTCAACGGATACAATCTAAAAACCCAACATACGAAATGGACCTTTCAGCACAATCAATTTGATTCAACAAGTTAAATTGAAACTCTCGACATATGACATTAAAGTTTCAACAACCGCCATATATATAAATTTTTATATGTACTGAGTTATTATGTGTTAGTAATTAGTAGTTATTAATTTGTATTACGTGATTGACCTTTTTCCATAACTGAGAGTACGAGTTTGGGCTACTTGACGTTCTTTTGCTGTAAACACAATATTACAAAGCTAATTCTTGTCCATCATTTTAGATTATATTTCGAAATCATTATTACTTGGGGCTAAACATATTTAGTTGGATCAAAATTCAGGACAATGGTATTATCTTGGGAAAACCTGGTGTACCTGATGTTTGCCATGTTTTAATTAAAATTTTAGTAATAGACCTGATCCTCTTGACAACTTAGAATGTTCTAGAAATGAACTTTCGAGCCTCATCCTGGTTATATATATCTATTACGTATATGAAATTAAATTGCTTGTGTGTTAGTTTTAAAATTCTTTTTTTTTTTTAATTTTATTTTTGTTTCATTACATTTTACTGTAATGATAATTTTCATTGGATTTGAATATCTTTTTCGGAAAATTGGCTTGACCCAATTAGATTTTAACGTTACTTCAGCACTATTTTTAGCTCATAGATTTTGTAAACATCGAGTGAAGACGATTGGCTATTACCAGGGTCATTTTCGGCCCACGTGTTAGCTGAGTTGTAAACAGCCTTTTTTTTAAAATATATTTCCAGTGTGAGAATTTTATTCTTAGATAGGGCTATTCTAGGTGCGTGATAATTGTCTTTTTTTTTTTATTCCGCTGTTCAAGTTTGAAATCACGTAGCCTGTCACATGAGCCACCATGTGATCTAAAATCGAGGCTTAAAACAGCCATTTTCTACTAGATCTAGTCAGAGTCGTATTCTTGAGGGAACAAGGTGTTTCTATTGTTGCCAAATTGTTTTGAAGTTCATCTATTTTTTGGAATTTAATAATTTATTCTCTAGAAAACTAAACAAGTATACTTTTTTATAAAAAGTTCTGGGACAAAGAAATTCAGTGGAAATTTATTCTGGAATTCTATACGGAAACATTATAAACTGTGATTCAATAGAGGATCTGTTGCCACCATTACAACGACCTAATCTGACGTCATCGCCTCCATATTGGAATTTCATCGAGATTCTAACCTGGATTCAATTAGAACTGTTTAGTGATAGGACTTATATATTTCAATCCTAGGATTAAATTTTGGATTATATTCACAAACCGTAAGTCCTATTTCCAATTTTTACATTGTTTTCTAGGGAAATAAATTATTTTGTTAAAATTTTACCAAGCTCGTTGGCTTCACTCTTTTCTTTTGTTACTTTTGTACGAGCCTACACGTAACAAGAGAAAATTGGGTTTGCTCGTCCTTGGATATATGAAATTTGTCTTTAATATTGGCATTACAGCATTTTAAAGTTTACATTAGTTCAGCTCCTTCTCCGGTTGTTTTGTTTAGTGATCACATGCCCCTTACTTTCATCAACAAGATGAAAAATAAAAATCAAAGATTATTAAGGTGGAGTTTGCTTTTGCAAGAATATAATCTTGACATCAGGCACATCAAAGGAAAAGACAATTTGATTGCAGATTCACTTTCCCGTGTATAGAAATATTATTTCATGTACACTTTGTATAATTCATAAGAGTTTTCTTATGAAATTTTATTTTACCTCATGTATAATTTACAACTGGTAAAGAGAAAGCTTTATTATATAAATCTTTCTTTTTCGTTATAGGGGGAAGTGTTACGCATATGTAATTAAATTGCTTGTGAGTTAGTTTTAAAATTCTTTTTTTAATTTTATTTTTGTTTCATTACAGTTTATTGTAATGATAATTTTCATTGGATATGAGTCTCTTTTTCGGAAAATTGACTTGACCCGATTAGATTATAACGTTACTTCAGCATTATTTTTAGCTCATAGATTTTGTAAACATCGAGTGAAGACCATTGGCTATTACCAAGGTCATCTTCGGCCCACGTGTTAGCTGAGTTGTAAACAGCCTTTTTTAAAAATATATTTCCAGTGTGAGACTTTGATTCTTAGATAGGGCTATTCTAGCTACGTGATAATTGTCATTTTTTCATTGCGCTGTTCAAGTTAGAAATCACGTAGCCTGTCATATGAGCCACCATGCGATCTAAAATCGAGGCTTAAAACAGCCATTTCTACTAGATCTAGTCAGAGTCGTATTCTTACACCTTGAGGGAACAACGTGTTTCTCTTGTTGTTGCCAAATTGTTTTGAAGTTCATCTATTTGTGGAATTTAATAATTTATTTTCTAGAAAACTAAACAAATGTACTTTTTTTTATAAAAAGTTATGGAACAAAGAAATTCAGTGGAAATTTATTCTGGAATTCTATACGGAAACATTATAAACTGTGACTCAATTAAGGATTTGTTGCCACCATTACAACGACCTAATCTGACGTCATCGCCTCCATATTGGAATTTCATCGAGATTCTAACCTGGATTCAATTAGAACTGTTTAGTGATAGGACTTATATTTTTCAATCCTAGGATTAAATTTTGGATTATATTCACAAACCTTAAGTCCTATTTCCCATTTTTACATTGTTTTCTAGGGAAATAAATTATTTTGTTAAAATTTACAAAGCTTGTTGGCTTCACTCTTTTCTTTTGTTACTTTTGAACGAGCCTACACGTAACAATATATATATATATATATGTATATATATATATATATATATATATATATATATATATATATATATATATATATATATATATATATATTGTTATATTGGAATTACTCATTCCATATCTCAGCATCAGTCTTAGTGGAAACAATTTTGGTTGTGTTCAATCATAATTTATGTAAATTATTCACTGGAATTACAAAGAACTCATTAATACTTTTGGACTAAATCACTATTTTGAGATTCTTGTGAATTCATTCAAGTATATTCTGGATTATATCATTGTGATACATCAAGACTGTTAGCACATCAACATTATTCCAGGCTATCTGAACATCAGACCATTCAAGATTAGATTTCATCCGGAACACCAGTGCAATTCATTAGGAATACACTATAATTGTGCACTTGTAATAGAACTTTTAGGACTATTTGGGATTTAGTTCACAGTACTTAAAGTTCTTTTTAAAATTTTCACTTTTAATTCCAGGAAAAGAAATTATTTTCTGAGTTTTATTGAAATTGTTGGATTGCACTCTTCTTTGTTACTTAGTTTAAGACCGTATTCGTAACAATGTGCTTAGAGTGTCGGCTTAAGCTGACTGGGGGCTGCCAAATCTTAAAGCAGACCTACCTGCCATATTATTCATAATACTGTAACCGGGTCGTGACAATCTGTTGAATTACGCAGCAGTGGTTGAAATTTCAATGTTGTAAGTTAAGAATGCCAATTTCATACGTTGAATCAAATTGTTTGTGCTAAAGTTCCATTTCATTTGTCGAGTTTTTAGATTTCTCTGTTGAATTGGACAGCGGTGCTTGAAAGTTGCCATTTCTATGTCGGGAAATTCCCATAAGTATGGAGGACATTGTTTTATGTGGACTCCTGTCCTTATTCTTTGATCTTTGGGTCACAGTCCTATAGAAAAAATTTGAATTAAGGTCTTAGATAAAGTGTTTTATTCGCTTTTATTTCCAAAACATCTTACTGGAGTTTGTTCACACATTTGATGAACTATTATAAATATAAGAAAATACTGCAGCATGCTCGCTATATCTTTCGTGATTGGGGTCAAGGTCACACGTATTTAAATCACAGTTATTGATTGTGGTCACAACATGCAGGTTCTGGCTTTCTTGTTTAGTTCAGTTTATCAAGGATTATATGCATCATAAGCATTCCACGTGGTGTCGAGATACGTCTTACTAAGTGCAACGCTAATACAAATTGTGGCCTTTTCATGAAAGGCTGTATCAAAGATAGGACAAATAAATAAGTTTGCTAAGTACGATTTGCACCAATTTTATTTTGGGTCAGTTTGCATCAGTTTCATTTAGGACCGACTAGATACTAAAAGAACTATTATGATGAAAAGCCCATGCTGAAATGACTTTTCTGCTTAAGAGGATTAACGATAACAAGATAGTAGCCACACTGGAAAGCCGACTGGCACAGTTTTAATTTACGACCAACAAGGAACCTCAAAAGGTCCTCTGGTGAAAGCACCATGATGATATGACATTCCCACTGGGAGGAGTAACGATAGCGTAATTTTCAAATGGCTGCCATGGTGGCGATATTTGAGATCACAATCGAACTATTTCCGATTAGGACCATAGGAAGTTTTTCTTTGGTGAAAGCGCAATGTTGATGTGACAAGACTTCTAGCGATAACAATATTTTCAAAATGGCCATCATAACCCTAACCCATATTGGAGGTCAGATCGGCGCCATTTTCATTTACGACCAATTAGACATCATACAAAGTCTTGTAGTGAAAACAACATGACGATATGACCAATTATTCAGTAGATTTATTGATAACAAGAGTTTCAAGTTGGCCATTATGGCAGTCAATAGTGTTTGATTGGCACCATTTTTATTTAGGACCAACTAGACATCAAAAAAGTCTTCGTGTCTCAGTAATATTAATGGAATCCTTTTCATTCTTTGCATCGCCGAGTATTAGAGCACCGAGATTTTTATTTTAATGTCGCTTAATATTTTCATAGTAAAGTTTAAGCCGAACATTTTCATTTTTAAGTTAATATTGAACTAACGATCATGAAGTAAGGCTTACTGATTAATCTTGTGTGTGTGTGTGTGTGTGTGTGTGTGTGTGTTATACCTTATAATTCTGAATATTCGTTCATGGCATGACTGTCCATCTTTCGAGCATCTCTTCAGGCTTCTTTTAATTTTGTTCACAAGCGCTGAAGTAATAATTAAATGCAAATACGTTTATCCCAAAACATTTGCATGACGATTTGCTTCTCCCGAAAATGTTAGTAAATCCTGTGATCAACGTCATATTCAACGACTTTGAACTTGCCTCCATAGACGAGTAATAAAAACCTTATTTGGGAAACCCCAATTTGTCATATTTGTCATATTCATCTCAAGGTGAAGATTCTGTTAATCAAACAATATAAAATTCAGGCCTCCCCTTCGTAACCCTTGTCTCACTCAAACTAGAATGGTTCCACTCTAAATTTATTATGAAGTTCTAAAAGGCACAAGGTGATGTGTGCATTTGCAAGATGAACACTGCAGAGAATGTTGGCAAACCTCTGTACTACTTTCATGTACATTACTTTGACTGATATTTCTTTATATGTGGTATTAGGGAAACAACGCGCCCCCTAAAGCAGACAGCAGATCGAAATATCATTAATTATGGGAAAATTAAAAACCTTAGAACAAAGAAGTAAAATCAACTTAAATTTAAAACTGTTGGATCAAGTGAAAGAAAAATATAGAAAAATTGTTTACATTTATTTGCAATAAAATCAAGCAAAAAATGACAAAAAAGCAGATTCGCATGATTCTATATACTAGTGTTAGAAGAATTAGCAAACATTTTACCTTTTGACATTTGACCTCTATAAGCAATATCTGTTCCATCCTTATTCAAACTGTAATATTTATTAGTGGCGTATCAGGAATAATTGTGGTAAATTTCAAATTCTTGTCTTTTAGATAACCTTGGTTGATATTGAGAAAATGCAATGTACATTTATAAAATAGTTCACTTATCATCATATGGAAGGTGGGGTGGGTTGCTTGTGTGCTACTTTTGTGCAAGTCAGTATGGTCCTGTGGAAAAAATGCAAGATAGTTATTCAAAAGGACTGCTTCGATGCTTGCGACTTATATGTTTAAGCTTAAAATTAAATCTTACAATAATAACACGTCTATGGTCCTTATGGTTTCACTCTGTAGATATTATGTACTTTTGAAAGCTGAACAGGTATGATGTGAGTTTTGTGTGCACTGCAACAAGAACATTGGAGAGAATGTTGACATACCTCTGCATTAGCATCAGCTGGAAGCTAACTTTTGCTAAACTGCTGTTATTCCTTTATGTGGATGTTTTTAGAGAATAGACGACTCCATTTGTTTGCAGCACAATCGCAAATGACGGTATTTTCCCACGGTTAATACTATAATTTATATTTTATGCCACCCGACCTTGATATTTAAGATAATATTACCTAATGGCTGACTAAGAAATGTTTGGTTCTATGTGTGTTAGTCGATATCCCCTGCTTTGACCACTTAGGCCACCGGAAAGACTGTCGTCAGATCTCAAACCATTCACATTCGTAGAACATCTTAAGTACAACGGAGTGACCAATATTGATTCCAAAATCTGTCTTCTATGTATATACTGGGGAACCACCGTAGCTCAGTTGGAAGAACGTCGGAGTTATAATACAGTGTTCGCGGGTTCAATATCCGCCAAGGCCAGCTGGGGTCGACTGCCTTGGAGTGTTCTTGGGAGATCCCATTTCTTCAGTGTGATAAAGCCAATGTTGTCATTTACAACAGCGCTGTTAAAACAAACATGCAAACAATCCATATATTTATACAGGTATGTTAGGTCCTCGGACAGGGTAAGACAACTGGGACAAAATTCTGGGACCCATAACGGTCAGGGGGTCCAACGCCGTTACAATTTGTAATTGATAGGGGCCTACTGGAGAATTTTTCCTAGGGCCCACAAATCTTGTCAGCTGCCCTGAGGTACGTGGTATGTGGGTTGATACGCAGAGGGTAGGTAACTAAGTAACACACGAGTGCATATAACACCGACTCAGTTGCATCATTTATGGTGATGTGTGCTTAGTCGTGATGGAATATGGACTGGTGTGTGCAGGCAAGGCGATGCGTGCCGTTTACCCGTGGACATGGGTTCGAATCTCCGTAGAGTACTAACTAAAAATTCTCTAACCTGTATGATAGTATTATTTGTATTACACATTAATTCTACCTTCTATTATCAAGCATTCTCCTATAGAATCCAGGGATAGCACTTTCCGTTCTGTCTGGTGTACATTTATAATTCTCTCTCTCTCTCTCTCTCTATATATATATATATATGCTTTTTTGCCCTGTTTAAAAGTATGTCTTTGCCTCTGTTTATGTCATTCCTAATTTGAAAACAATCAATCAGTGACTTACTATAAGTAGAATTTATTCCGATTTTAGTTTAATAAAGCAGGACCTTATTTTCATCTCGTCTAAAATATCAGACATCAATTGGGTCTAAAATATTAGACATCAATTGGGTCTAAAATATCAGACATCAATTGGATCTAAAATATCAGACATCAATTGGGTCTAAAATATTAGACGTCAATTGGGTCTAAAATGTTAGACATCAATTGGATCTAAAATATCAGACATCAATTGGGTCTAAAATATCAGACATCTATTGGATCTAAAATATCAGACGATCAATTGGGTCTAAAATATCAGACATCAATTGGGTCTAAAATATTAGACATCAATTGGATCTAAAATATCAGACATCAATTGGGTCTAAAATATCAGACATCAATTGGGTCTAAAATATCAGACGATCAATTGGGTCTAAAATATCAGACATCAATTGGGTCTAAAATATCAGACATCAATTGGATCTAAAATATTAGACATCAATTGGGTCTAAAATATCAGACGATCAATTGGGTCTAAAATATCATACATCAATTGGATCTAAAATATCAGGCATCAATTGGGTCTAAAATATCAGACATCAATTGAGTCTAAAATATCAGACATCTATTGGGTCTAAAATATCAGACATCATTTGGGCTTAACTGGCTGAATCTGTGCATGATAATGTCAAACATGTTTGAAAAATGGTATCAGCTTTCCTTGGATAGACAATGCTCCTTCTCCTGTCAATATCATACATGTTCTGATTACACAAAATATACCAATACTTTTCATGGCTGCTGTGCAGGGAATGAAAATGAGAAGAATTTAGTACTTGACAATACTGGACACAATTTAAAACATTATTTTCTTTATAATGCAGATTTAGTAGATGATGATGGGTCCACGATGTCAAGAAGTCGTAATCTGCAAATTTTCTTCACTTCCGCAACACCGGTCAGTGCCTCTTCTTCTGAGCTGTTTTTTAGCCTTGTCTCAAGCCCTTTCAGTATGGCTTCCTTCTTATTTTCCCTGGCGCAGATGACGAAAGGGAAACCAAATTTGTCTTTGTACTCCTGATTCAGGCTATTCATCTTCTGACGTTCTTTTTCTGTCATGTCAAACAATCCTGCGCAAGTCTGCTCTTTCGTAGAGTCTGACGTTAGACCTCCTGACTGGGCAAGTTTTCCCGCCAGATCTGGATGGAGTCTCAATATGCCCTCTTTACCTGTAAGTAAGTTCTTGGTTAACGATAAGTATAGTGTCAACAGACCGCCAACAAGGATCGAAAGAAAGGAAAAGAAAATGAGAGAATTAAACACTTTAGGAAATGGAAGAAAAATATTCTGGCCTTAGTAGGCAAAGATGTCAAATGAAAATAGTCGTGCTATCAGAAAAGATTATATTGTTGACATTTGTCTTTATAAACACCTACGAATTTATTAGTAGGTACCTCCCAGTTGTATGAATTTGGATATACCACTGTACAATGTGTTATACTCAATTCCTTGTCCAAATATTTTGGTTTCTTTGTGGGTTTATTTTCTTTTCATTTCATATTATGTGTCTTTCAAAAGGCATCCACATCAGAAATTTAAAAAAATGTTGAAAGTATCGTTCTCATAATTTTGCACGAGGGTTTCCCTGGCCAAGTAGTTAAGAACTATCACAAAATTTGAACGTAGACTCAAAATGAGAAGATGTCACGAAGGTAATGTGCGTTGTTTACGGATTTAGTTTTCCTGAGAAATTGTCAAAATAAATTTTTCCATCTGGTTAGCTAGTTGTTATTTCATTTTAATAACAGCGGTCCTTTTCGAGGGGAGAGGGGATGGCGGTTGTTGTCTGGAACAATCCCAGTAAATGGTATTTTAAATTAAATCACAAAGAGAAATGTAATTTAAAGTGCGGTCACCAAAAATCAGAGTATTAAACAATCTAATTAAAAAGGAGAGAGAGAGAGAGAGTGGTGGTGGTGATGGTGTTAAAAGACACTAGATACATATATAAAAACTGATCGAAGTAAAAACAAAATGAATGAATGCCGGACAAATAAAATAATCATCAAAAAACGATTATTGTGTTAGTACGTAAGTACAGAAACATTCGCAACAATTTAAGTAACTTTGAGGTCTTCCGTTAATCTTATTTTAGAACCTGTAGGAAAAGGCCAATAATGAATTAGACAACTGCATATAAACAATATTAATGAAATTATACAATTCTCTCATTTGTATGGGCTACTTCATATTTTGTAATACTTGATTAAATATATACATGACTTAAGTTATACAGTTCTGTCACTTGTATGTGCTACTTCATACATCATAATAATGATTAAATGCATACATGGCTTCAGTTATAAAGTAATGTCATATGTATGGGCTACTTCATACTTTGTAATACTTGATTATATATATACAGGACTTAAGTTATAAAGTTCTGTCATTTGTATATGCTACTTCATACATCGTAATAATGATTAAATGCATACATGGCTTCAGTTATTCAGTACTGTCATTTGTATGGACTACTTCATACTTCGTAATACTTGATTAAATACATACATGACTTCAGTTATTCAGTACTGTCATTTGTATGGACTACTTCATACTTTGTAATACTTGATTAAATACATACATGACTTCAATTAAACAGTACTATCATTTGTATGGGCTACTTCATACTCTGTCATACTTGATTAAATATATAGACAGTAGCGGCCTTAGCGTTGTGCGAAAGTGGCCCGCAAGCCGTTGGGGGGGGGGGGAGATGGCAAAATTTTGGAGTTTGTTTAAAACAGATTATAATTAAAGCAGATTATTTAAAAATAAATTTGATTTTGAAAACAAACCTCTGTTTCCTATGAATATTGCACAGAATTTCTTCAGTGATATTGAAATTAGATTCTGGGGTCCTATAGTCCTCATTTCGCACAGGGCCCGCACTGCCCTAAAACCGCCGCGGTATACAGATGACTTAAATTATACAGTACTGTCATTTGTGTGGGCCACACTTCATACTTTTATGACCGACAACCGCAAAAAGCATGCGGTATACATGTATACAAACAGTATGCATATACTAAATTGAATTCCGGAACTTGAACAGTGCTGCAGTTTCTATGGGTTTCTTTATATATTTTTGTTTGGATTGTTGCACGTTCATGACACACTATGCACGGCCGGTGTATTGCGGATTTCTATAATCTAATATATCTGACTAAAGTTTGTTTCGTTTGATCTCTGATAGCGGTGCATGATTCATGTTTGCGTCAGTCATGAAAATGTTTTTGTTTAAAAGTATTGTCTATTGATGTATATATACATATAAGGATGAAGTAAGAACACGATCTCTTTGTTCTTTTTGTTTTTTAAAAAAAAATATTGTAATGTATTATTACTTTATGAAATTGAAATTGTCATCATATAAAAAAAAAAAGAATAACGTTCACGAGGTGTGAATAAATGTATCTTGTCGATGTATAGCGTGCTGCTTTGGTGAATGTTATGTATATTTAATTTAACTGCTTGTCTGTTAGTTTTAATTTTTTTTATTCCATTACATGTTATTGTAATGTAACATTGTTTCCTGGACTTGACCTTGTCCTAAATTGAGTTCAGTTCTGTTTGACCTGATTGACTTTTTTATTTTATTTTTAAATTTCATTTAAGTAAACAACTAATAATAAATTCATTATTTTCTATATGTATGAGCACATTGACCAAATTATTATTCAAGTCAACAAGAAGGCGTAAATATGTTGATTTGGGTCAGGGTTTTGGGGATTCCAAAGTGAATTTTATAGTGTATTATGTTTTAAATAAACAAGGCTCATTAGATCATTCATGAAGGTTATTTTCTATTAAGTAATGGTTGTTTTTAGAAAATGTTAATTTGTGACCTGGGGTCAAGCAGATAACTATATTATCTTGTGACTGTCAGGATTTTACCAGTTTTGCTTTAACCACTGGCATTTTAAGTTGTATTATGTTGTGTCTAGTTTGGGCTGAATTTTATTTTCTTCAAATTATTGAATTCAAGTGATTATTTTCTCTGTAAATACAAAAGTGTTCTGATAAAATTCTTGGATAGAGACATCCACTGGAATTTATACTGAATTCAAACCTGGAATTATATTACTGTGATTCAACAAAAGACTTGACGCATCAACACTCTATAAGCTATAACAGACACGTCTTCGCCTTCAGTTTCTGAATTTTTGTTTAGTTTACTGAGTTTTATTCAGTACTTTAAAGTATTAGGACCTGTGTCTGTAATTCTTGGATTATTTTGGGATTTAATTCGCAATACCGTAAGTTCTTTTTTTTTCATTTTCACTTTGTATTCTAGGGAAATAAATTATTTGTTAAATTTTACAAAGCTTGTTGTCTTCACTCTTTTCTGTTACTTATTTTAAGAGCATAGACTCGTAACAGTGAATAAATGCTTAAGTAACGAAATGAAAACTATTTGGGAAATTATTCGAATGTCTGACAATCAAGATTTCTGCAACACTTGAACCAACGTGTGTAAATGACTGGATTCGGTGTAAGTTAATTCTTAACACGAAACTCCTCTAAACATGAATAAGACTGCTACGTCTTACTAATCTGTCTCTGTTTTAATCTCATAATCATCGACATTTTCACCCCGTTTTACAACCTAAAGTGCTGTCTGGATTTAAAAACGACATTGTGGATCATGTCTCATCATAAACTCTAGACGACAGTACTGTATCGTATAACATTATCAACCGTGTACTGTGTCACTACAAGTAAAGAAATCAGCACCATCATCAACCGTGCGCTACGTCACTACAAGTAATGAAATCAACACCATCATCAACCGTGTCCTACGTCACTACAAGTACAGAAATCAACACCATCATCGACCGTGTCCTACGTCACTACAAGTAAAGAAATCAACACCATCATCAACCGTGTGCTACCTCACTACAAGTAAAGAAATCAACACCATCATCAACTGTGTGCTACGTCACTACAAGTAAAGAAATCATCACCATCATCAACCTTGTGCTACGTCACTACATGTAAATAATTCAACACCATCGTCAACCGTGTGCTACGTCACTATATGTTAAGAAATCAACACCATCATCAACCGTGTGCTACGTCACTACATGTAAAGAAATCAACACCATCATCAACCGTGTGCTACGTCACAAGTAAATAAATCAACACCATCATCAACCGTGTGCTACCTCACTACAAGTAAAGAAATCAGCACCATCATCAACCGTGCGCTACGTCACTACAAGTAATGAAATCAACACCATCATCAACCGTGTCCTACGTCACTACAAGTACAGAAATCAACACCATCATCGACCGTGTCCTACGTCACTACAAGTAAAGAAATCAACACCATCATCAACCGTGTGCTACCTCACTACAAGTAAAGAAATCAACACCATCATCAACTGTGTGCTACGTCACTACAAGTAAAGAAATCATCACCATCATCAACCTTGTGCTACGTCACTACATGTAAATAATTCAACACCATCGTCAACCGTGTGCTACGTCACTACATGTAAAGAAATCAACACCATCATCAACCGTGTGCTACGTCACAAGTAAATAAATCAACACCATCATCAACCGTGTGCTACGTCACTACAAATAAATCAACGCCATCATCAACCGTGTGCTACGTCACAAGTAAAGAAATCAACACCATCATCAACCGTGTGCTACGTCACAAGTAAAGAAGTCAACGCCATCATAAACCGTATGCTACGTCACTACATGGAAAGAAATCAACACCATCATCAACCGTGTGCTACCTCACTACAAGTAAAGAAGTCAACACCATGATCTACCTTGTGCTACGTCACTACAAGTAAAGAAATCAACACCATCATCAACCGTGTGCTACGTCACAAGTAAAGAAATCAAGACCATCATCAACCGTGTGGTATGTCACTACAAGTAAAGAAATCAACACCATCATCAACCGTGTGCTACGTCACAAGTAAAGAAGTCAACGCCATCATCAACCGTATGCTACGCCACAAGTAAAGAAGTCAACGCCATCATCAACCGTGTGCTACGTCACAAGTAAAGAAGTCAACGCCATCATCAACCGTGTGCTACGTCACAAGTAAAGAAGTCATTGCCATCATCAACCGTGTGCCACGTCACAAGTAAAGAAGTCAACACCATCATCAACCGTGTGCTACGTCACTACAAGTAAAGAATTCAACACTTTTTCCCCTTACACATTAGGAGTATATTTTCACATTATGCAAAAAAGCTATCATGGAGAATATATTATTGCAATCAAAACCGAGTGTGCTGCAGTTATCAAACTTAGGGCTTTTGCCATCAAATTGACGGCGATGTGGCAGTGGTAAATTGTCATTTTACTGCTGTGCTCTGCCAGTCAGATTGTTTCTCCATTCATCTCCCTGAAAACTTATTCAGACTTTAAATTCCTCGTGATTAACGTCAACAACCCTTCGCCTCTGTTTTTTTAGGAGCTTTCAACTCGTCTTAAAGGATATGTCGTAAATCAAACTGTAGTTATCACAGTTGATAAGCATTCTTTTAATAAAATGGAAAGAAAAGTCAGTACCTTTTTATTCTAATTTTAAAAGTAATCTAAAGAGATTTGGTAGGCTGTTCGTCAAGATATTGCACAGACAACATCAATCAACTGGATTCCAGCAACTGCAGTCAATATGCAAGCTTTTATCTACGGAATGAGGTTTTATATTTCAAGTGATCAATAACTGGCGTTCAGGTTAACAGCTGACCCAAAGACTGATAGCTTTGCCGTTATATATAATATTCTACCCTGCATTTGAAAATTATTTCTCATATCCCCTAACAATATCATAGTATTAGTAACATTGGTAGCAGTTGTCATTGCTATTGTTTTTGTTGTAGTTGTGGTGGTGGTTGTGGTAAAGACCTGCGAGCGGTTGCTGATCCAAGAACGTGGACATTGCCTCATGTAGATGGCTGACGTCGTTGAATGGCCTCTGACGCCATACGGCTGCCGCACAGAGAGAGCAGTGCTCCACTACATTTCCAAAGATGGAGATGAATTGTTCAAACGGCATACGGTTCACCTCTGATATTGACATCAGGCCTGACATATCAACCTCAAAAAAAAAATAAATAAATAAATAAAGAAAGAAAGAAAGAAAGAAAGAAAGAAAGAAAGAAAGAAAGAAAGAAAGAAAGAAATATTCAGACAGGACTTCTTTTTCGGCCAAAATGTCCACTTACCTCAGTACGAAAACCATTATTATTATATGCAGAACTTTAAAAACAAAGATATAATTAAATTGTCAGTACTTAGGTCACAAGCGTAGTCAATGAGAATAGTCACAAAACTATTTTCTTTATTAGTACTGTTAAAAATAATCAGCGGTGTGATAAAAGTAACTTCACCTACATGCAAATTTAAAACCATTTATTTGATTAGCCTCATACATTTTTCGCCGTTCAAATGAGCAATCCCTGAAAGAATGTTTGCACTTAAAAACAAAATATATTTATAGAACTAATGCTTAAAGATATATTTTTAGAACGAAACATCTTTCTCTCTCAGACAGAATTCACGTTAGATTTTATTTCATATTTGCATCACAGAATTTCAAAGCATTTGATAAGAAAGACACGGTAAGGACATCCTGAATTCCATTCAGGGATTGTATTGGAAATGTTAGTTGAACAGAGTTAGGCAGCGTATATACCTGTAATTTCGCTTACGTTGTTACCCATGGTGATGATGTGACCCACAATAAATATGCAATCGTCGCGCATAGGTCAAGAACATCATTTCACCAAAATAACCAACTTAAGTCGAGATGGGAAGTGTCTTGACGAAAACGGACGCACAAGTGCAGCATATTTAACCGCAAGAATATATGTCATAGTTGAAGTAACTGCAATTCACTTACCGTGCTTTAGCTCCGACTATGGTAAGCCAATCATTCGGAACTGGCATAAGGGAGACAACTATTTTAAGTGTTTCATAACTGTTATTCTACTAGGAATCTTACAGTTGAATCATCACTGACAATAAATACATATTCTTCAATTCGGCGAGTCGAGGCCTACAAATTCCGTGTCATTTTGAACGAAATTCTTATTTTCTTTTTTTTTTCTTTTTTTAGACTTTGAATATATGGTTCATACGCATACCTCTCACATGCTGGGAGGGAGATCATACCAACACACACACACACACACACACACACGCACATGCCCTACCTTTAATGTTGTTTTTTTTTTAAATTTCTTTTTTAATGATAGTCCTTTGTGCATATGTAGAGGACGATGGGGCTGTCTATAATTATATTTTTCATTATAAGAAGTAACAAATTAAGCAATTAATCATAATTTAATTACTGTAGATGCAAGAATGAATAATTGACAATTTCTTGTTACCAGTATAATAATAATATAGCGGAACATAATTGGATGTAGGTAAAATTTTACGTCTAAATGATCAATAATCTATTATATGTTTTACTGGATCCGGCTGAGTGTTTCCAAACCTTTCTTGTGGAAGTCTGGAGTACTTCGAGTTGTGACAAAATCGATCACAAGAGTGTTTCCGACGCTGAGGTACTTCGAGCTGTGAAAAATCGATCACACGTGGGTTTCCGGTCGCTAGGGCACTTTGAGAATGCTGACACTAGCTTTTTGTCGCCAGCAGTTCGAATGCAACCAGCTATTCCATGGGTAAAATCGACTGATATTATCTGCGATTGTGCGTATTTCTTTGTTGTTGTTGTTGTTGTTGGGGTGTGTGATGCGTGTTGTCACCGGAGGGTTATCTGTGTACGAAGATCGATCCCAATGCGAGAATGGTTAAAAATAGTGTACACATCACCTTACTACGCATAATATTCCGTGTAATATTGTTGAAGGAGCTGTCGATTTTCTGTGTATATACGATTTATAATAGCACATCCCCATTCCCCTGCCCCAATTTCAAACAGAACTGCTAAGGAAATGCTCAAACAGAAAGATTCGCGTCAATCTGACTAAGAATCAAGGTCTACTTATCAGTAAGTGATCTGGCAGGCACTGATGGCCATAGAACACAATTAATTTTACTATCTATTCTCTAGATGTTTCTCAGTACTGAACTTTCCACTGTGTGACAATCAATACAAATCATATGTTAATCTAAAATACCTTCAAAGATGACTTCACGGTGAAGTTCTTGTCAAAGGTTCACCGGCATTTTTTTTGAAAGGCTTGACTGTCAACAAACCAACGTGCAATGGAACACAGATTTCACTTCCGGATCATCACCAAGATCTTATTACTCACTGTACATTGTCGCCGAAACACACACAGACAACCACACCATAAGCTCATATTCTAAAGAATAAACAATTGCCTTTAAATCCTTACCAAGAATGCCTAAATCTAACTCTTGTATTACCACCAAACGGAGACAGGAAAAACTGCTCTAAAAATAAACTGGAACTACATTCGTGGGTACTGAACCGGAACTATTAATTGTGACCTGATGCCTGACAGGCCCAATTTGTATGGCCAATTTTAATCAAACTTTTATATTTGCATGCCACACTTATTTCAACGTTATTCATGAAGTCTTTTGGAATTTTCTTGCAAATAAGACATGTGACAGCTGTCAGAAAGTGTGTAGTGCTGGTGTTCCACAGGGTGCAAGTTGTGGTCCAAGTGTTCTTGAGAAACCAAAACTAAATTTACTATATCTTCCTTAATTATAGGAATTTTTAAATGCAGTAAAAACATAATTGTAATACATGATAAGGCCTGTCTGAAAATGTTTGAGATTTTAAAATATTGATATATTAAATTTTAATGGAAATTTAAATAAACATTTAAATTTTAAAAACTAAATTTTTTAAAAAAATTAAATTTTTATACAAGTTATAACTTTCAATTTGACAAATTTAAGGCAGCAAAGTTGATTAATGAATGGTATTTAAAATAAATGGTAGTTTGGGTCTGTACAACTGATAACATTTTTCCCAGGGGTACTGATGCATGATAGCTCGCAGTGATTTTGGCAGCAAATTGCAATATGCCTATCCAGATGCATATAGGTGTACACACTTAAAAACAATGACAGGTATCTATGTTCCACATTTATTGTGTCAGGTACTTAGGCAGTTGTTTGTATAACTAATAGCGCACTCAAATTTAAAGTTTTGATGGGACCACTACCATGTTTTATAGCAAAAATGCATTCCATTTTAATGTCGATAACTACAAAAGTCGACAATGTGATAGGAAAATACAGTTTCAGGGAGGTTCCACCTTACCGAACAATGGTGCGAATCTCTCTCATGAAGATCTAAGCCATGTCTTTGAGGTGCTGTATATCAGTGTGCTGATATGAACTAATTTTGGTCACTTATAGCAGTACACTGCACATATCCTTTATGAGACCTTGCTATCACTACTGGACTACTGGAGAACTTCCAAACTGATCCAACTCTAACACTTTGTTCCAGATACCAGGCCAGACCTGAAAATATATAACATGTTTCACTTAATTCCAGAAAACAGTAAGATGTAGGCAAATGAAGTTAAAATGTGTTAGATATGGTGATTTCAAAATAACATTCAGGTTGCAAACATGGGAAAAAATAGTAAACTTGACAGAGTGACACTCAGAAATGTGAAGCAATGGGCATGTATTAAAGTGATAAATGCATCCTAAAAATAGACGAGGTTTCTAGAAGCATATTTAGCCATTTACAGGTTAAATAACGAATCAGGTAGAGTATGTATCATAAAGTTTAAGGCAATGTTGGAACGGTTAGGTTTGATCACTGGTGCAAACATTAGTACATACCAGTATACAGGAAAGTCAAATGACAATGCACCAAATTAAAATTTATTACTATAAGCAATCTTATTCATGAGGAAAACAACAATTTTGGATATTGCGAGTGAATACAGCCAAATGTGGCCACACAGATCAACTATAGGTACCAACAGATCCTATATCATCAACCAAATGTGAAATTCTGATCCCCAAAACTTGTAAACAAGGATGGGCATTTGCATGTGTGGGACATATGCAATGTACTTGTTAAAATCACATGAGCAAACATAATTCAAATGATCTGTATGAACATTTTTAGTGTAGTTTGAAGAGTGATGGTTACCAGTTATTAAGCTCAATGATTCAGTGGAATCAGATATCAGCTGATGCTACAATACCTCACTCTATCGAAGTACTAAATTGAAATATGTTACCATACAGAGGCATATTCATGATGAAAATAACATCTTGGGATATTTGAAGTGCACACAGCCAGAAATGAGCCATACAGATTCACTATAGGTACAATGTCAGCCTATATGATGTACTGAATACCAACCTTGGATCCCAAACATTCTAAAATATATGCATATTTGTTCATGTCAGATATGTAACCATGTTAAGATCAGTTGTACAAAGTTAAATTCAAATAATCTGTTTGAATATTTCTTATGTAATCTTTAGAGTGTCAGTTAACAAATATTATTAGTAATTAATAATGCATAAAGCAAAATGGATCATTAGAATTCCCATAATATCATCTAGGCCACAATGCCGCACTACATCAATCAATATCTTAACGAAACTGAACAATAAAATGGAATGCATTTTGTGTTCAACTTACATCATTTTACTGTTTTCTTACATGCAAGGGTAAATATTCCTGGGGAAAGTATATTTTATCCCTTTGACCTGTATTTCATTCTCTAACAGCTTAATATGATTTTGTAGAGAACTTGAGCAGGTTCTAGTATAAAATTTTAATCTCTGTCCTCTCACTAAATACCCTATAACTATGTTTATAAACAATTACTGATAGCTATACAAGCAGATATGTGTTACTCAGGAAGTCACCCCATCATAAACACATAAATTAACTGTTTTGACCCCTAATAAATAGTTTCAATGACCTAAAGGCACAATACAAAATAGAATTTTGTCTTCATGTATTTTAAATGAAGGTCTCATTTTGACTTACAAAGATATTTTCTCTGACAAAATTTGACAAATATCCATCACTGGAGCTTGTATATGGTGTAGGAGTATATACATGCTGATATCATTTAATATCATTTGCAATAAATATTATATATGTGCATTTTTGGGGTAAAAATTTAATTTTTTAATTTTTTTTAAAATTTAATTTAAATTTTTAAAGTAAAAATTATTTTTTTATCTTTAATTTTATTTTTATATTTTCAAAGTCAATATACATAACATATTAAAATTTCATGTGTCTATCATTAATAATAAAGATTTTATACCAGTTTAGACTTTACTCAAATACTGCACTGACAGGCCATAGAACACAATTAATTTTATTATATATTCTCTACATTTGTTTCTCAGTACTGAACTTTCCACTGTGTGACAATTAATACAAGTCATATGTTAATCTAAAATGCCTTCAAAGATGACTTCACGGTGAAGTTCTTGTCAAAGGTTCACCGGCATTTTTTTGAAAGGCTTGACTGTCAACAAACCAACGTGCAATGGAACACAGATTTCACTTCCGGATCATCACCAAGACCTTATTACTCACTGTACACTGTCGCCGAAACACACACAGACAACCACACTATAAGCTCATATTCTAAAGAATAAACAATTGCCTTTAAATCCATACCAAGAATGCCTAAATCTAACTCTTGTATTACCACCAAACGGAGACAGGAAAAACTGCTCTAAAAATAAACTGGAACTACATTCGTGGATACTGAACCGGAACTATTAATTGTGACCTGATGCCTGATACGATTTCATGTTCTGTTGATCTGGCAGGCACTGATACGATTTCATTTTCTGTTGATCTGGTAGGCACTGATACGATTTCATGTTCTGTTGATCTGGCAGACACTGATACGATTTCATGTATGTTGATCTGGCAGACACTGATAAGTTGCTGTTGTTGTTGTGGGGCTTAACGCCATTTTTCAGCACACGATAGGCTATACATGGCGGCCAGTATTAATGGTGGAGGAAGAAACCGGGAAATCCACGGAAAGAACCAACGACCCACGAGAAGCTACTGGCAAGCTTTCTCACATATCCACATTCGCCGAATCTTAGACTCGAACCCACGCAGACAGAGGTGAGATGACTGTGATCCGTAACGGAGAGCGCTTTAGACCACTCGGCCACTCGGGGCCCCGGCACTGATAAGATTTCATGTTCTGTTTATCTGGCAGGCACTGATACGATTTCATGTTCTGTTGAACTTTTCATTCACCAATAAAATTACAGCTTTCGTGATGATGAGAGTGAAAAATGTTATTTGGAACATATCGTTTTAAACGATAACCCACCCTAACAAAAATACAGCGCTTTATCTGATAAACTACTCAAAATAAGTCGATGTGGAATTTCTTAGGTCACCAGAACATGGACTTTTATCTATGCTTGTCAGATCTCCATTTTGTCGGAGATCTCAGTTTTAATCAGATATTGATTTGCGTTCAAACAAAATTATTGTTATTGAATCTAATCAGATAAAAATATAATTTTGAACTTCAAAGATAACTATTTTAACTATAAAGCTAGGTAGTTTGTTTTAAAGTAAGTAAATATTATTTCCCCCTTCCCATAAAAGTAAAATAGACTATAAGAAATAATACAAATAAATTTGCCGTATAGTATAAAACTTGTTTCTTTCATTTCTTGTTTGATTTTTAAATCGCCTATGAGTTACATTCCTTTCAATTATCCTTTCTAATCCTTCTTCCACTCGGTGGTTTGAATGTAACTGGCAATCCACTTTCGCACTTGCTCTCGATTACTTCAGCTCGTTCTCTCCTTCTAGTCCTCTTCTGTTTACCCCATGATCTCCCCCTCCCCATCTTGTCCTATTCTCTTCAACTCGCTGTGTGATCTCTCCAGCTTGATATCTCCATCTCTTCCAATGATCTTTGCAGCTCACCCCATAATCTCGTTAGCTTGCCATACCATCTCTCCAGCTGACGACAGATAACTCCAGATCTCCCTGTGCCACTCGTTCTCGGTTTGTCCATCTTTATAGCAATTAATTTTTCTCATAAACTTTTTGAATGATCTGGCGTTCCATATTACGTCGTGAAGCCTCATGGAGTAGGCGTGGTTAAATAGTATTTCCAGATGTCTCTGAGCTTCGGTCGTAATTACTCTAAGTGAACCCTATACGTTTGGTACTGTCTTTGTGTCTGCTTTCAGACTTTTCTGAAGTTTCTGGCCAGATCCCTGTTCTTTTGTTACTTTCTTTTTGTTCCTTGCGTTTACCATAATATTCCTTTCTACTGTTATATGTGTGATGTAAGTTTGGTTTCTCTCTCTCTCTCAGTACAACGGCTGCCCCCCCCCCCCTTCGTGTCTCTTGTGATCTGTCTGAATGGAATTTCCCAAAGGATTTTCACTCTGCTGTTTTCGTCTACGTTTTCACCATTGTGATCGCACTACTTGTACACGCAATGTCCGCTCCGGGAAAAGATTGCTTTGACGTCACCTGTTTACATCCGGGTCTCCGCCAGAGGTACAATCTGGTCAGTCTAGTTAGAGCAGCTGCATTTATTCGTTGACTGTACACAATGGTAATTTTTAAAGAATTTCATTATATTTATATTGTTTCTGTGTTAATTTTCCCTTTATTATTAACCCCCATAAAAGTACACTAAATTTCGACCAAATACCGATAATCTGGGACCGACTATTTAATATTCAGACGAAGATATTGTCTTTCTTTATCTCAAGATAAAAATTCCAACAAATTAGACTTTTTAAAAATCAGAGGAAAGTGCTTTTTCTCAAGCTATTTGAGAGTCACTCCCCCCCCCCAAAAAAAAATAGCAAACAAAGCAGAGCACTCAGAAAAGTAAATGGTCGGTCCCTTACATTATAGATATTTTGCTTCATCAGCATCATGATGATGATGGTTATGAAAATAATAATGATGATGATAGCCAAATCAAATTTTAATTTTGTTGTACTAATTATTCTGCCAACTCGTCCTTCAATACCTTCGCTACGTCGTGATCATGTTTACTCTCCGCTATATTGTTGGCATGTACCTCTGGGTGATACCCGGATGTAATGCGAAGACATCACGACATATTTCCTTAAAGCGGCCATTGGCCCATAACTCCGACACAGTTGCCACTATTCCACAAGGGCGAGTTTTTCCTGTCGAGTTTTACATTCGCCCTGGGCTAGCTTTTTGCACTTACTGGTTAGGTGATTGGCGGTCTTTTTTTTTTTTTCTTTCTTTTTTCTCCTGAGCATTCTATATGGTTGTGAGACATCATGATTTGCACACCCGCCTTCACATGTAGATAATGAGTAGGTCAAACTGGTCTTGCTCTGTTATGATTATTACTGGTGTTGTTGATGTTGTTGTTGCAGTTGTTGTTGATGAACGTTTAGTTGTTGTATAACTTTGACTTTATTTGTATTCTTTCTGAACACATGAAGTTAGATATCGATTATCTGTAACTTTTCTTTCCCTAAAACTGTTTTTTTTAGTATGTCACTCGGTTTTTTTGTTCCCGAGTTGTTTTCCGTATAGACCAACCTAGTGCCTTATGATCTATTACAAACTAATCTTTTTAAGGAGTGCGAAAGAACAGCCTTATCGCAAGTACCTCCATCAGCGTTATCGAAAAAAAAATTGGAATTCCAAGCAAAACCCACATTCTCTCCCTTTCTCTGCTGATCGCTATCGTATTTGTTCGTTTACCCACATAAACTCTTTTACTTTGGCTACGATTTTTGATGCTTTACAGCATAGCAATACAAACAGGTTATTTAGTGCCGAGGCATTTGAAGTTGCCAATAATATAAGGATTGACCAGGCTGAAGCATTTTTTGCGGCAGCTGTGTGTGTCTCTGGCCTTGCCCAAGGAGGACACACTAAGATTGCCAACAACCTGTGTGCAGCAAAACTCAATATATGACATTAAAACCACTATTAACGTCCTCTAATCCTCAAATACATGGCTGTTATTCCTTAAACATGATAATAATTACTCACGGTTTTTAACGTAATTCAATATTAGACCGAAAATATAAAATATGTATTGTATTTGAAATATGGCGTACATTTGTTTAATATTACAGTGTTAGTTGTATTCCATTTCAACATGTCAGTAACTTCAGCTATTGTTAGTATATTTTGTTTCAACTAATGAAACTTGCTCAAATGTCGTATTTTATGCATTCATCTCATGCTGAATCATTGATAGATCAAAACTATCCAGTTTCCACTGATGTATAATTTTATACTGAGCAAGGCAAATTCACCCCGTCGTTTATATCAAGCAATGACTATGATAACCAGAACATCAATCGTCGTCAACTTACTCCGGATTTGTACTATTCACTCACATATGTATCCGTGTATCTGCCTGCAACTCCGTGCATATGTTTGCATTATGATTCAGGTGTATATCTTATCAGTTTCAGAGCTTCATTACCTGAATACCTCTACATAACTTTCTTTTTTTTTTTTTTTTTTACCTCGCTCTGGGCATGCTTCCAGACGCCCGGAAGTCGAGCGGCATCGTCCTTGGATGTAATTGGGTGTTTATGAGAATCCATAAATAGCATACTTCCCATGACAGCTGCGGAATCAAAATACGATTTTCAGTGACAACATGCGGGCAGTATATCGTTGCTAAATCAGCAATTTTTTAAAAACCGCCCAGGGATAAAAGAGAAAAAGGAAGTACTATAAAAATAACTTAACCATCATATTTTTGTTTTAATAACTCTCTTATAAGAATTTAATGACACTAGCATCAAATTAAAAATGACTAGAAATGTCAGACTTGAGGGTATTACTTCACAAAATAAAAATGTAAAGGAACACAAATGATAGACCAGTCCGACTATGAAAAAATTAGCTTGGAGACTACAAAATAATAATAAGATAAAATTGTGTACATATCATAAATAAGGACAGAAACCCATACTTTGTTGAATTCAACATTTTAAGAGAAGTGATAGTAATAATCCACGAATTTAGCTAGAAAGCAACGTCAGTTCTAGAGAAAATACCTATTTGTGTAAATGTTTTGACGTGAGTATGATCGAGGTTAGTTGCGTTGAAGAATATGATTCAAGAGAGAAGAAGTGTAATTTGTTGATTTCAAACAGGACGACGCGGGAGGTCGCGGGTTCGAACCACGGACGAGTCATAACAAAGACTTATAAAAATACGGTACCAACAGCTGCCTCTCTTGGCGCTCAGCTTTAAGGGGTTTGTGTTAGGACTGGTCGGCCTGGTGTCAGGATAATGTAACTGGGTGGGACATCATGCTGCATGTCTGCCGCATGATGCCCCAGAGCTAGACATCAGTATAAACTGCCACACTGCAGACATCGTAGCGATATGACTGAAATTTTTTTAAAGCTACGTTAAAAATCTAACACACACACACACACACACACACACACACACACACACACACACACACACAGCACAAAAATACTCCACTATTTCACAAAAGATGCAGACTTACATATTACTTTCAGTGATGATAAAACTGAGATAACCAATATACGGTGAACTACAAACTTGATATGAGTCAATACACAGATTGATATGAAGATACATTTTCAGCCCAACTTGAAGCTCTGGTAATAAATACAAGGCCATTTTATAATGATGAGCCGAACACGGCTTTATAATTTATGGAGGACTAAATCAGATTATAAATTACACATGATAACTCAACATATGAAGTAGCTGTAGGAATGACAAAAAATGACTTAAATCTGAATCCATTCATATTTTTAAATAGGTGAAGAATCTTTGCAAATTGCAGAAAATTAAAGCACATGTTTTACAATGTCGTCATTTAGCCTGTTGATAACAGCCATTATTCTCTGTATGATTTTGTTTAATTTGAAATGACCGGTAAAGAAAAGTATAAATCCTGAAAATCCATTTGCTTACACATATATCAGTTATCTGTGAAACAAATTAAACGAACAAAACATAAAGTACATTACAGGGGTAGCCGGTTCTCATACAATAAAGTCTTGCAACACAATACTAACAAGAGTCTCACAAATGAAGTTTCATATCTTTAATGACTCAAATCTTTTGTGCACTTCTTCATATGACACTTTATCCATTTGTGAAGTTAATTTTACTGATTGTTGTCTATCTATAGTTCCTTGAGATCAGCATTACGAAAGGCATCAGTACTGGTAACTCAGTGAACTTTAAGAGTCTCTGAATGTAAATGCAATTACAAAATTTGTTTTGAACATGACTGATTTAAACACCATTTCTATCGCCATATGCAGCAATTCCGGCCATTATATATGTGCTAAAACAAAAAGTGGTCTGTAGTCCGCCATGTTGGTCCCTGAGTTTTGGATACAAGACTGAGCCGTAGTGGGTGTGGTCGAGTGCCACTAATAAACATACATCATATGCAACATCTAGCTCTCTGTAAACTATTTTAAATTTGTACCTAATGTCTGCTTTGGATGTGCTTTATCTAGTAGGCAGACAAGCTTCACATGGGTGACAAATGGCAAGCAGACAATGTCGAAAGTAAAGTATTTTGAAAAAGTTTTTAACATGTCAATTAGCTTTCTACCAAGCATGGAATTTGGAGAAAATACAAAATAATTATTCTATTTTAACTCAGTTCACAGTTAACTATAATAATAATTAATATCAAATTGACCTTTACCTCACATAGTTGTTAAAGAGAATACGTTTTGTTGTGGTGTGGTGTGTGTGTGTGTGTGTGTGTGTGTGTGAATACTTGCGATAAACTAAAAAACGATATATTTTAGTAGATAATTACTTTTTAATCTTTGATAGGTCTCAAAAGTTAGATCTGTACATTACAATTACATAAAGGTCTGCAAATGGTAACAAGTAAGAAAGCACTGTTTGAGAATGCTTTAAATACATCTTAAACGTTTCATCACTCCTATTAACAGTTA
Source organism: Megalonaias nervosa (assembly GCA_016617855.1). Lineage (NCBI taxonomy): Eukaryota > Metazoa > Mollusca > Bivalvia > Unionida > Unionidae > Megalonaias > Megalonaias nervosa. Next base: position 48,777 of record JAECUM010036357.1, read on the forward strand.
CAAAGTACATATCACCAGCTTCAATGATAAAATGTCTTGATTTAAGAAAATGAAAACTTTTAAATCATCTGCGGCATTTTGATATATTTGTGTATTTTTGAAAACCCTAAGTTTAAACTTTTATTTCCATTAAATAAACAATACTAAATAGTATTCCAACGTTGAAGGCACGGCGTCAGCACAGCTGAACTATTCAAAATTAATAGCTTTTGCATGTAAAACTTTTTCATCTCTACTCTGTTTCATGCAATGCTAATGACTATTACAAGAACTCAATAGACTAGGTATCAGTATAAAATATTAAAATGGAAAATATGTAGATTTTAATGGTACGTAATATCTATCTATCTATCTATCTATCTATCTCTCTCTCTCTCTCTCTCTCTCTCTCTCTCTCTCTCTCTCTCTCTCTCTCTCTCTCTCTCTCTTTCTCTCTCTCTATATATATATATATATATATATATATATATATATATATATATATATATATATGGGATAAATCATGAGAAAAACAATGTTAAACCGAGGTTTTATCCCAAAATACTGATACTTAAACAGGGAAGAAAGAAGGAACATTAGGTTATATAACTAAAAAGAGTTTAAAACTCAGCAATAACAGTATCATACGTTTGAATGATCCATTTTAATTATTTGTCGCGCTGCTAGTCGCATTGTACTTAAAACAACGTTTGCAGGATAATAAAATTAAACTTATTAAAACGTGGAGAGAACAAGTTGACAGTAAATTTTGTTTCGATGCTCCTTAATGTTTACACGGAGAAAAGACCTTACTAAATAGTCTATAATCATTAAAGACAAAAAGAAAAAAAAAAAAGCCTCATACCTTAATTTCAACATTACTTACAAGGAATTAAAAAGAGGATAGACAGCGATTAGGACGCCTTAGAAATGGAAATGGAGAAGACTATTGCACATTACAGTCTCATCTGAAGCAATTCAGAATGATTTAAATGATGAAATTAAATAAAACAAGACATATAAAATTGTCGAACAAGCGATTTTGACACAGAAATTATTGTTATGACCAAAAATAGATATCTAAAACCAACACGATGTCAAGTCGCAGAAAAAAAGATGATTTTACCAGGACGACTCAACAGAATGTTTAAATCGAAACAAAATGAAAGTATGATAACATTTATGACGACAATTTATGTGTATCAATAACACATTTATGTATTAAAATCGACGCGATAAACTATGGCACAATTACTGAATTTTTCAAGTTTTATGCTGAGTTTGAACAAAGTCACTGTTGGGTATTGTTCTGTAACAAAACACAAGACATCAATTAACAGTTATTTATTTTCCTATGCTCCATCAACATTTGCAAGGTGCAAGTTACTCACAGTACATGTAGTACAGACATATGTTACGTGAATAAACAAAATGTGGCTTATGCACAATTATTATTGTATAGTCAACCTGCAAGAGCTTTGAACTTTTCTATTGATTTTGTTTACCGAGTTACGTAAATAACCAACGTGCTGCTTACTTCTTAGACGTGAACAAGATTCTTTTCTTTATAGTGTTAAAGAATCGCGTCTATGCTCTCCAGCAAGTAAGAATATTATAGCAATTGGATTTCATCACGAAAGGGACTTAATATGCTACGATGTACACCAAAGACTGTCAGCAGTCTCAAACTTTGTTACTGTTATAAGTTAACTTTTGTCGACAGATATTTTGCCGAGGTAGATTGTAAATATTTATCTGTTTCTGCCAACCTTCTGATGAACATCGGAAGTATACATACAAATTAATTGCACTTATCATGGGAATTAGTATGTTTATTTTTAACGTTGTTGTAATAAAAGATATCCGAAGTTTTGTATAGCACAATAAACAGCAAAAATGTATAATATTGTACGTACTCCAACGCTAGGATGGAGGACAATAATGATAGAAGGAGTTCAGTACTATAGTCAACCTCATCATTGTATTACTTTCACCTGGAATAACATTTAAAATGACCAGTCTGTATAGATAGTACATGCCAAATCTGTACCAGGTAAATTCTTTCTTTAATTGATATATAGGTGCGTGTAGATGCTAAATACTACATGGCTAGCAATTGAAGCAGAATGCTTGCGGAAAAATATCACAACATCGTACGGATGCTATGACCTTTTGAAGTGAAAGGTTCACAAGATCATGATGACATAACAGACTTGTGGATAGTGTGTTTATATAGAACAAATTGGATTAGGCAAGGGATATAAAGGAAACATCGTGCAAGATATAATCAAGAACATGTAGTGTACAAAATGCTGGTATATAAGCTATACAGTTATTAACGTATGGTAACATGCTTAAGATGCCAACATGCTTCAAGATACTGACAAATCAGCTTGCAGCGACCACTGCCGTGGGATTTCAGATGAGACATAATACTGGCAAACGTACTGGGAGTAATAAAATGGGGTGACCGAAATTATGACCCGAAAAAAATCTGTCTCCAGTTCGCTACGAGGTCTTCGGAATCAGTTGCATAACCGGTAAAGGACCAATACAGAAATAGTTTTACTTTCTTTCTTGACCACATTCATAGTGAGGGATTTATCGTCAATACCAGTATTACCGATCTCATACTTAATTGAATTTGAGTTTTAAAATGTTATATGCTATTTTGTTGCCTTGCACCACTGCAAGTTTGTGCCCGTGATAAAATTATCCTTTTAAAATAATAATAAAATAATGTACAAAACTTTAAATTGGATTGATAGTTTTGAATTTTTAACTTTTTAACGTCTAATTGGTGTTGATACTTTTGAACTGTACAACTGACCCTTCTTCAGATACTGAGTTAAGAATGTCGTTAAATATTATTTTGCGTTCTAATTTTATTTTCTAGTAAATAAAAAATTTCAAGATTTATTTTAACATAAGCATTGTTTTTATTTTGATGTCTGTTTATGACTTGAAAGTCGACAGTGTTAGGACCCACTTGCGACAATCCGGTTAGAAATTATTAAGTAATGAATAAAAATACAAAGTTTTGTGCATTTTTTTGTCCTTGATGCTTGTCGTGTTTAAAATCTCCAGAGAGGTACGAAAACTACCATGGTGGATGGCGAATAATAGAGTTCAAGACTGATTAAAGTGATTTGTAATTTATGTTTCTTATTTGCTGTGGTATTACCATATCATTTATTGACGTATTAGTTTTTTATTTAATTAGACACAAATTTTAATATATTTATAACGACATGCTTACTTTCTGTTGTACGTCATTGCTTAATACAAATAATACTATCATACAAGTTAGAGAATTTGTAATTCGTACTCTAAGGAGATTCTAACCCAGGTCCGCGGGTAATCGGCACCCATCGCTTTGCCTGCACACACCAGCCCATATTCCATCACGACTAAGCACACATCACCAAAAAATGATGCTACTTAATTGGTGTTATATGCACTCGTGTGTAGCAGACACACTCGCATGACGACCTAGTAATTAATTCTCATCTATCTACACAGTCATTCCGGATTCCTATGAAAGAAATCAAGGTATATAGGATATATTATAGAGAATTATAAATATACACCAGACAGAACGAAAAGTGCTATCCGTTCTGTCTGGTGTATATTTATAATTCTCTCTCTCTCTCTCTCT
>JAECUM010036358.1:0-37453 GCA_016617855.1 Megalonaias nervosa
GGGGAGGTGGGGGTAATAAAGAGGTTTCTTTTTCTTCATTGTTACGTCAGTATTATTGGCTATTTTTCCTTATAATGTAGACAATGTTTCATTTATTTGAAACGTAGAATGGTATATGCTTTCCAGGTGTAATACAGTCATACTTTTTATATGGCAATATGATATTCCCATCTTTGCTTCATATTTTGTCTTAAGTATAATTGAAAAACTTGAAAGACAATCAAATAATGATGTGGGCTCACCAACAGCATTACACTGTGTGTTGCTAGTATTCTATCTTTAAAATCATGTAAGGAAACAATTCTTGTTGTCTAGCTGTGGCATGGTCTTAAATGTGCACAGCCTTTTTGTGAATGCTTACAATTTTCAATGAATGGATTTAATGATTTTATTAAAAACCAATACCGTATTATTTCAACTGCTATTAATATGCAAAAATTCCAAAAATCCAACCGTTCATTAGTTTGTAATGACAAATCTAGATTAGTACATTACGTAACTATTTCTGGGTTATAACTTTTTACACCTATACTGCACAATCCTCAGGACTGCAAATTTTCTCTTTTGATATTTTAATTAAATAGCACATACATACATACATAAACATACATACATACACGCATGCATACGTGCATACATGCATACATGCATGCATGCATACATACATACATACATACATACATACATACATACATACATAACGTACAGTGTATTCAGATAGACGAATACAATTCTAACATCATTATGGCAAAAGTGACACATTCTGAAGTTAGTAGTGTTCATGAAGCAGTGGTAGTCCTCCACCGTGACCTAAATCCGTAATTTAAAATGACGAACTGACAGACGGATATAACTAACTATAACCAACCAACCATAACTGTGGGAGAGATAAAGTCTGGTCTATTATGGACATGAAGGAATCGTTCAAAGGGAAATAAATCTGTGATGCATTTCGTGGGCGCAATTTTTTCTTTCCCTTACTTCGCTTCTGCCAAACAATAATTACCAAAAGGCGAAATCAGACATGTCGCAAGTAGTGAAATCTCTCTCTCTCTCTCTCTCTCTCTCTCTCTCTCTCTCTCTCTCTCTCTTTTATCCATAAGTCCATAAGGGACAAAATACGAGAGAAAATGAATTTGAACTTGATGAAACCCTTGAAACTGACTTTACACCAAGTAGCCTATAAAGACTTGGATATCTACACTGTTCACAATCCTACAATGATAAAAAGTTGCAATAGTCTGACGAGATAGTACGGTAAATTTCTTGGTTATGAGGCACACACATATTATAATCTATTTAATGCTTCCCAAATTACTTGTTTGCTTCAAAATACTATTTAAAAAAAATATTCTTTACAAAGGCACTCTGCGCCATAGTCGTTAAATAAGCTACTATGCTATCTGGCGACTTACTATCCATCTGGCGGTTTACTATCCAATTTTGGATATATAATCTTACTTACATGGGGATTATTCATTCATGCCTTAACATCAGAAGCAGAATCAGTCTTATTGTTGGATTTGATTTAGATCTGTTCAACGTAGCTTAAAAAATTTTCAGTCATCTCAGTCTGCAGTGTGGTAGTTTATGTTTATAGTGATGTCTTGCACTGGGGCATCATGCCGCAGACATTTAGCATCATTTCTCACCTATGTGACAGAGAAATCTACTTATTTTGCTAACCTTTTCCTATCTCAATCAGGTTATCTCAGCCAGGGTGTCCAGGCGCTAAGAGATGTTATAAAATCCAACAACAGCTATATAGCAAAAAGAAATTCACGCATAAAGCAGCTTGAGGTCTGTCAAAGTTTGATAACACCATTCAAAACATTTTGACACACACACACACACACACACACACACACACACACGATCTATTTGATAGAGTTCCATATACGCAGGCAATGCACATCACTGGCCACACAAAACCAAACTCTCTCAAGTGCTACTGCAAAGCCGGCAAAAACCATAAAAGTTTTATTTCAAACTGGTTTCTTCTAAACTTTGTCGAACACCGTTAATCAACTCCTGTCGAATCAAATATAATAATGCAATTGCAAATGAAAACTAGTGCACTTACCAACCAGAGCGATTCATTAATCAGTCCACATACAATTCCACAAAAAATTTCATGTAATGTATCATTGCACTAGTGATAAGAACACTTGCCATCTTTCCATGACAGAAAATATAAATTTCCAAGAAAGTCATGAATTAGAAATTTCCTGATGTCGCTACCCACTTCATTAGAACTGTACCCAGTAGGCATATTGTACTGCACAGTATCGTACCATTGCTTACTATAAAACGTTTTCCAAATTAGAAATGATGAAAGTTAAAACTAAAAGTATAAAAGATATTAATTATTTATTGTGAATTTCATATAACATCCGTAGATTAAATGTGATAATACAGTAATATTATCAAATGATTTATGTATCTATTTTCTCATGCGTAGAACTTGTGTACTTAGGGTAGACAGATCATTCCATTGCCCTCATTAACATATTCGTCTTAATACACAGTATAAACAAAAGCATGTGGGTCGAGACGCTCTTTCCGCAATACTTACAACTTCTAACAATTATAGCTTTTTTCGTTATTTTCTTTCCTTTTGCAAGATCGGCACATATATCGAGATTCCACTTAGATCATTATTCAGATTTTCATAAATGAGAACCTGATGGCCTTTATATAGAGTGAGAAGCAATAATAGTACCTAATGAAGACTGTGTTTTAAATTGGCTAACTAAATTGCAAGGGTGTAGAGTTATTTTAATTTAGCTAAATTTAGCTAAAATTAGGTGAGAAAAGTGATCTATGTTGGTGTCGGTACCAAAACAAGGAAATCCCAGTCGCGGGGTTACATTATTTGCCTAGCCACGCAGGGAGACAAATAATATAACCCCGCGACTCGGTCAAAACCCCAACATAGCTTCTATTAGTCCCACCCAGTCACATTATCCTCACACCAGGCCAACCAATTCTAACATTAACCTCTTAACGCTGAGCGCCTAGCGAGGCAGCTGTTAGTACCATTTTATAATTCTCTGGTATGACTCGACCGGGGTTCGAACCCGCAACAACCGAAATCATAGACGGATGCTTTAACCACTTAGGCCACGTGAGCGGTCAATATTATTATTATTATTATTATTATTATTATTATTATTATTATTATTATTTAGAAAAGGGGCTTGTGTAACAAGATAACCGGGTTGGATTTCGGATTTATAACAGAACACTTTTGATGGTGATACAAATACAATGTTTAATGATGAATGACTTGAATGAGAAAAGAATTATGATTAATACTTGCGTATATAAGATCCAAATATTGGACAAATTAACACAATCCGCACGAACCTAATAATGCAAAAAATATAAATACAAATAAATGACCTTACACAGTAAAAGAACAAAGGCTAATGATTCACAGTAATTTCACACGACGGAAAGAATGATGCGTTTTACTCAAATGATGTACTTTACTCATGAAGTAAAATGTATTCACACAAATTGTGAAAAATGAGGTACTTTACTCAAATGTAAAATGATGAAAACAATGGGACAGATATCATACAAAATATCTGTACAATCCCAAAACACTGGGTATAACAAACCTCAGAATTAGCCCACGGCTGAAAGATTACATGCATGGAATAACACAAAACACTCCGTCACTAGCACACTTGGCTACAGTCACACTGGTCAGTCAAGCAGTCAGCATTTCAGGTAGTCACCGACCACCATTCAATTTCTTGGTCAATTAAGCAATCCGCGCCCACCAATTCGGTCAGCAACGCCCGATCACCTGCTAATCGACCAGCAACACTGTTCACTCAGCTCTACGGCTGTTATGCTTCAGCTTTATAGCTGCTATGGTCAACTTATGGTTAGCATTACAGCTGGTACACCGTCGACTCCGATCAGCTCTGCAGCTCAAGATGTGCAAGTCCTTAAGTAGACTGCTCACCGACGGTGAGGCTTTTATACACAGACGATGCAGCCATACATCGGTGTTTCCCATCGAAAACATTTCGCACGTGCGGCATAGGATGAATCGAACTCACTGTTTCGAAATATTGTACAATATACATAAATCACCCTCGGGTATCGAAAAACGAAACCCGAGTACATGTATTTAATAAATAAAGGGATTTATACAATTCCGTGTCAGCTTGATAGAAGAAGTTGATTAGGTTCTGTATCTCGATAGTTTCGCAGAATGCTTAGTACCAAAAATAGTGTCTAACAAATTTGCTCCCTTATCTCAGCACTCCCACCCTCCAGGAATGGGACGGACAAAAATTGGGCCCAAACGCAGAGGTTCGCATGTAATCGCTCGATTACAGCGCTGACTGTAAGGTGGGAAAAATAGGACAAAGGGGCGGCGGCTGACAAGGGCAGGCAAAGCCACACGTCCTGGGTCTGTTTTACTGGGTGGCAAGACCTTTTAGTTTCCGCTGTAGTTAACGATGGCGATTTGGCTGTATGTCCGTTTTTACTTTAATTAGTTTTTCGTATATCTTTGAGCAGTTCACTTGTGTAGACTCAATGTACGTCCATTGATGTTTCATTACGTCATACATGTCAATTTCATCGAGGATGAGCGTAAACTCGTCCTCCAATCCAAAGCTTTTTGCAGTAGCTTCCGACATACGATTTGGTATGGTAGTTAGCTTTGTTTCTGCGAGTATCCGTATTTCATCATGTTTTTGTTCCCCTCTATTATTAAGAGATGAGTTATATAACCTCCAATTAGCGACAGCGCTCCGATATGGCCTTGAGGATAACAGCATTTGTCACACCAACACTTGTAGTTAAAGCCCCTATGCTGGCGGAACTAGTACCCATAGACACAATTTTCATCGCGCGTCGAAGTCCTCAACGATGTTAAGCGCGCGTCTGTACTCTATTTTAAGAGTGCAATTCGATTTCGGATTTTAGTTTCTTTGTTTTTTAATTTCCAATTTTTGTTCCCAAGTTGTGTGGGTCAGCATAACAGTCGTCGATACCATCGTTTATAATGTGCATCTCAAAGCTCTTTGATTAAAACAGTAATATTAAATTTTAATTCATCATTTATATAAAGATTTGTTGCTACTCCGCGAACGAGTACCTCAAGCCTATTTTCGTGCGCCTGCGCAAGGGCTATATGATTTAAGTAAATGTCAGTTTCTTTCGTATTTATTGCCTCGTCAATGACACGATCATCGGCACGACTATCGACCAACTTTCCAAACATTATTGCAACAGAGCCTTCAGTAATAACTTCATTGTTCAGTTATCTTCAAAAGCCACCAACATCATGAGTTGTACCCACTATCGCCGCTGAAAGACATCTCTAACTGACCTTCAAGTTTTTTTTCACAAAGCTGCTGTCAACACCACAAGCACCCCGCGTGTACGTGTGTATGATAAGCACACATTTTGTTTCTTCACAATATTGATTAATCGGTATGCTTGCCTTCGTTGCACAGAACATCAGCCGTTTCCAAGCACGACAGGGATTTTTGTTTTGCTTGGGTAAACTTGCCAATGTAGATTGCATGCATTGTGTGCAGCTCTTCAATAATTACCAGTAATATGACAATGGTCTCAAATTTTGGTGTCAGAGAAGCTAAAAGTGAGATCGTTAGTCATAATTATGTCGGGGGTAAGAGAGCTCTTGTCTAACGCATTTCCCTGTAACCTCGAGCGATTTAAGCAACAACACAGACCGAATAGACAGCGGGCGTTTATCAAGAACAAATACATTAACTACATTTGCAGCTAGGCCAGGATTAATTTATTCAAACTTACTGATATCAGAAATCTGTATGAGAAACTTGAGGTTACTAAAACTGAAGTTCATTCAGTACATCAATTGTCAGTATTCTTTATATTAACTACAGGAAGCCGCGAAATATAAGTGGACATATGAATCGGATTTAACGACGAAATATGCAGCTGAACTACCATGCATCTGTCTACAATACAATCTGATCCTACTTTGTTGAATTTTTCCAACGTCTCAAGAATCTTTGCAAAATCTTTGTCTATTTCACCATTCAAGATCCCAGCATCTTTACTGTTCAGGATTACACGAACATTGCTATGAATCCATGGATTTGTGATTTTAGATGTATCGTTAAGTGGCATAATCAAAAGCACATGGAGAATAAAGTACCTGTGTGCTGTAATATTGATATGGTTCCATTACGCATATTTGCAAGAAGCTTTCTGCGTCTTTAGCTAGCTCGCATTCGACAATTGCTTAGTATTCTTGTAAATCACCGCAGCGTTCATGCGACTGAACTTCAGTGACTTGTAATTGCCGTTCTTTCTCTGCAGCATCAATGACAATGCTAAGTGCAATACGACGTTCTTTTTCACCACAAACTAACCGTGTTATATCATCCCTCTTTTCCCGTGTATAAATCTTGATATAATACTGTGCTGCCATCTGGCGATGCTGCTTTACAAGTTGACCTTGGCTCCTCTGTAGAAACTCCTAACATTACAAGTATAATAGCATTTCTCACATCACTTGTTATTTTATCGCCTTCTCGCGCGCGAGCGGTCTGACTGAATTATAGTTGACAAGCTTGTATAAAAGGAAATCATTTCTTGATTAAGAAACATTTGTATTATTGCTTTTACTTTAGCAGAATTAGAAAATGCAAAAGTCTCGTCCCTGGATAATATCGCATTGACTACTGTGTCTGTTTCCTCAATGGGGTCATCTACAGCCATATCTTCGGCTAGACTTTTCCTGAGCGCGTGATAATATTCGCGAACAGATCGGCATGGCCGGCAAAGCTGATTACGTGACGTTACTCCAATAGTACATTTATGACATGGTCGAGCAGACAGCCAACATGTAGCGCTTGCTAATGCTATTTACTGTATTGAAAATGACATATTCCGCCGCATAGTCCATGTTTTCAAAGGCACACGCCTTTACATTTCGTATACAAAAGTATATCGGAAGAACACATTTCCTTGTTTCATTCAAGGTAATTTGTACAAGGTCTTTTGAATATACAGGCAATTTGAACAATCAGGAATAAACACATGAATAAACTGTTATGACCTGTGCTTTAAATCCATGTTAGTCCGGATTAGCTCAAATGATGGATCACTTAGCACTGCTCCAACCCTAATATTGCCGTTAGCAGTATCAACTCCAAATTCTAAATGTTTTGGATTTATTGTATATATCAGCTATGGTTTTTGCTTCTCTGGAGTTGGAAAGGGGTTCATAAATTCTCGCCCATTCGTTTTACTGCCTCAACACTTTCTATCAATGTTTTATATTTGACAGATAAAACAATCGGTTTAAATCGCTTGTGAAAGATAACAGAACAAATTATGCTGAAGGAGATATTAATTGTCTTACTACAGAATAGATAATGTTTATTTTGTTGAGATGTGCTTCCATAAATGCTGTGAATAAATCAATAAATGTCAATATCAAACACACACAAATATTTCCCTCATACGATTTATCACAAAGAACATTTTAAAATAGAATAATGCAAAGGCAAAGTTTATTTCAAGCAACAATAAAACATTAATGAAGAAAATTATATAGAATTGCATACGTTCTAAAAACAACACAAGTACAATAAATATAAAACTTGCGAAAATTGTCTTTTCCAACAGTTTACCGAAAAAGAAAATGATGAAAGAATACACACCATATGTTCAAATTGACGAAATTCTTCTGTCTAAACCAAGAATATTGCATAGGCCTTTAATCACTATTAAACTCTGCGACCGTCGACTGCCTAGCACGGCCGAATTGTAAACTATTTACTACCAGGAGAACTAGATCTCTGCAATGGTGGTGCAAGGGTTTCGAGACGCCCGGGAGAAATGTTTTGAAATGTCGCGCCTATCGAGGAGCCTGGGAATAATGTTCTTTACTGACGCCCTAACTTTTTTACAGAGAAAAGTTTATATGTCGGTTGCCATCCTGTTTTCTCCCCACCTTCCTAAATATATCATTTGTAAAGAATTGGCACCATTACATTAAGGTGAAGGAGAAATACTATGAAAATTTTAGCTGCCAAAAATATAAAAAAATAATTAAAGGTCCTGACAACACCTCCTTATTCTGGCTTCCCCCATCCCCACAGCCTAGCACTGCCTCTAGGTTTCTGAGATAATCCTGGATGACACATATTCCTGTGTCACAATTCAAAAGAAACGTTTCCTTACTGGTTGCTCAGTCCACTAAAGATACATGTAATTAATAAACATTCACTAAGACGAAAATATTTCCTTTAAAAAACGTTTACTTTATGATGAGTGAACAGTCGTCATTCTTGGACTGAAATGTAACCGTTCGATGCGCCAGTCTGGAACGCCATTATAAATACTATGAGTGCCTTTCTGCATGGGGCATCACCAAATTCACTTGAAATACTAAACAAGGCTTGCGAACACGTTTGCAATTTTGCCTCCAGATATGCTTAGAAACAAGAGAGCGTGAAACTACTAAAACAGTAATAACAACTGCAGCAGCTACCACTAATACTACTACTACTGCCACTATCAATAATATTAATAACGCTAATAACAGTAGTCATATACAGTCCTATCAATTTTCATCATTTGTTTCAAATACTGGCATTTTTTAAAACCTATAATATGATCCTTGGATATATTTCTGATGGAGAAGGGGAACCCATTATTGTAATTAATCAGGGAAGGGGATTCCATCATTGCCTTTGTTCGTGGAAAGATGATTTCATTATGACTATTGCTCAAGGGTAGGGAATACCATTAGAATCATTTTATTTCTTTCGGAGGAGATCTCATTTTGGCCATTTTCCAGAGAAAGGGGATCCCATCAGGGGTATTGTTAGGTTCTTATTTAAATTTATGGCTTATAACAACCTTGGTATATTTTAAAATTATTACCTAGTGAATATCGGTACATACATATAATAATCGAATCCACCGTCATCAGCTGAGCTACCGACATATTTCTGTACTTAAACGTTTTACTTGATTTTTAGCGACTTTTCAATTAGTATTCAATGCATATCATTTAAATTCTTTACATTTCCATAATTTGTAACATTTTGATAAATAAGTAATAACTATGTTCTAATATGTAATTTAAAGGCACACATGCTGTTTTCATCAGAGAGGAAAACAGATGCAAACAGAAAAAGTAAATAACGAAAGAATATTAGTTCTGAAACATGAGCTGAAACAACATTATTAAAAAATTAATTTCTTAATATCACGAAGTTATGCAACCTAAGTTGTTTAATAACCATTAAAACATATATCCCTCATTAACTCTGGATGTTTCAAATTATATACAACAAATGTGAGTCGTTGTAGTATCTTTATTTTAATCGGTGGAAAACGAGCTGGTAATAACTCTCCTGAGATCATCAACGAAATATCATCAATTTGTCAAGGATTATTTACAGGCGGTATCATGGACATTAATGTTTACCGGGAACTCATCGATGAAATTACCGACAATTACTACAGTGATTAAACAGTTAGATATAATAACTATAATAAAATGATTATACATAATGCTCAACGTGGACCGACCATGGTCAGGGTGATAATTTCAAGATTACCAATCTATAAAACGTACTACGGCGATAGACTTGGTGATGTTGTTCAGAGTCTATTCGCAAGGTTAGCTCCAAAAGTAATACCTGTTGCAAAACAATTAGGTATGAAAGCTATAGACGTTATTCGTGATAAAGGTATTGGTGCTGTTGGCGATGTTGCCGGTATAGCATTCTCGGCAATCAGAGAAAGATTAACACGATTGACACGACGTAAACCTCAACCAGTAAAATTACCCAGCACTGATGTTATGCCTGCAAATGCTAGTAAAATAATAAATAAAGCTGCAAATCAAAAACTAGCAGAGTTGGCTAGTGTACCACTCTCAGAAAAAGAAAAAAAATATAACCGCTGGTCTGGTAGCAGGAAGCGGTCTTCGTGTTAGACGAACACGATAATAATAAAGATGTTTAAGAGTATATCCGATCCCGCATTTGACATGGATGCACCAGCACTCAAAGATGAGTCTGTGCGTGATTATCAGTATTATTCTTACGAAGCACGAAAGCCAGATCAGCGTGGGTGAATTGAACTACAAGTTCAGGATACAAGTAGATATTTCGTACCCGCTGAAGCGTTTATCGAAGTAGAAGGTGAAATTCTGAAAACAGATAATACTGAATATAATGCTGAATTTAGTGTTGGTTTTGTCAATAACGGTATTATGGCGTTGTTTGACGGCGCTACGTATATGATTCATAGAAGACCCATTGAATCAATCCAGAAAGACGTCGACGTTGCTACTAAAATACTTGGTCTTGCGCGATATAGCGACGATTATTCAAGATCAGCTGGTCCATCAGTGATGTTTATCAAGGATAGTTCTAATTTTCCCGAATATAACCAATATGAAATAGGACGCCCAAGAAACTTTGCCAGAAACGCCGACGCGGATGTACAAAGTATGATTATTAACATTGACCCAGATTTCAATTTAGGATTTAGGGCACGTCGATCAATGTTAAAGGGGAGGGAAAGATCGTTTTCTTGTGCGATTTCACTCTCACACATCTTTGGATTCTGCAGAAATGTCAGGAAGGTTATTTTCGGAGCAAAACATAGAGTTGTAAGAAAAGCTACCGACAACGATGCAATATGGCGACCTGGTGCTGATGTTGGTAATGATGGTAAAGTAGAGTTGTCGAAACTTACGTTGTGAATGCCAACAATGACTCCATCGATCACCGAAGAACAAAAACTGCTTTCTTTTACGGATCAAGGCGGTAAATCGAAGCTATCGTGGCTGACAACAACTACAGATGTTATTCAAGATACAATTAATGGGTTATTCACGTGGCAGATAGCATCACAGAAAGGTGTTTCTGCATGTTGCACGTGCATATCATCGTTTGATGACATTTATGGGACGCGATCAAAATATCGATTCTGGTTTACAAATATCACCACCAGATTTTACAACGTTGTATCCAATTTATTACTTTTCACTGGAACATTTAGATTTATTCAGACAATCTGTCGTTGACATACACTTTCGAGCTCTCGTAAACCGAGGAGGTATTGACAATTATAGAGCAATCACGGTTATATTATCCGATGAAACGATGCTACTTGAAGGTGCTGGTGGTCGCATGAGAGTCGTTGATGCCCCAGTCGAAAACATGTAATTGTTAATTTAAAAATCAAAATATTATTATAAATGTCATATTTTAATGTTAGTGTCAGTCTGACTCCTGGTCAGATAAAAATACTACAATCAGCGTTCAAAGATAACTGTGGAACAACAATATCGTTAAAACAAGGACAAATGTCAGGTGGTCCGAATAAATTATCGCTGACAGAACGTCAACTCAAGCACTTTCATGCAGCTAAAAAATCAAAAACCGGATTACGACTTAATCTTTCAGCGAGTGCTATCAGCGATGCTGTTAAAACTGGTGGAATATTTCCACTTCTCGCAGCTATACCAGCGTAATAGCCGCTGCAGCCCCAGCTGTTGCAAAGGTAGCTGCGTTAGGTGCTGTTGGAACCGCTGCTGGAATGACATTAAAGAAAGCAACAGGAAAAGGAATTATGCACGCAGAAAACTTTAAAAAAAAGACCACGGACACAACAACACGGAAGACATTTAAGAGCACCAAACGTACCACAGCCCGGCCGTCTAAGATTGCCAGGCCCACGATACAGTCGCGGTCTAAGATTGCCAGGAACGATACCCGGGTACGGTCGCGGTCTATACCTCCTAGGAACGATACCTCGTTGATTCTTCCAATGTCCAGTTTTGATTTACTTGATGCTGCTGCCCAGTTAAACATAAAAAACTTCAGAGGAGTTTTTTGCGTGATCAATTACCACGTCGACCAACCCGAGTTGAAACTGGTATTATTAACCTCGACGAATCCACCAACACAGGTACACATTGGGTTGCATACGCGATTGATCCAAGTGGAATTGTTTATTTTGATTCGTACGGGTTAGCACTACCAAAAGAATTTATCGAATACGTGAGAGGAGTGCAAGGTACTCCAATCTGGTATTCAACGTTACCAACACAAAAAATAACCGACCCACCAATATGTGGCAGAGAAGTACTTGCTGTACTTGACGCGATTTCAGCATCGTCAGCACCACCTCATAAAGTTGTGCACGAGTACACCGTTAACCAGCATCGTTCGTTTTAAACAACTATTATATTGTATTGCAGAATGGTAGATATTTACGGAAGATCAGCTAAAACTAAAACCAAAAAACCAGGTGAAGACTTACTCAAACAAGTAACAAAACAGATCAGCGACGAAATATCTGACGTGCTCAATCTTGCCAACGTTGATCCTGGTGAACTTGTAATATTTCAAAACCGTGAAGGAAAATTGATGACGAGTAGTATTTCAATCAGAGATATCATTGTTCGTAACAGAGCAATACGAGAAAGTCTCGTTGCTGTGTATGCCCGATAAGGAAAGCCTGTCCCTAGTGTTGTTACTCCGTCGTCGATCCGAGTTAGTATATCCGAACGAGTTTTAAATACCGGTGATAGGATGACTGGTATTCTTAACATGAACAACAATAAAATTACCAACGTGCGAGAACCAACAGATGATCTCGACGTTGCAACAAAAAAATACGTCGACGATAACAACATTCCGATGACAACTTCGTTGTCAACGATCAATGATGGAATGATCAGTCTCAAAACTGATTTTTCTAATCACGTACAACTGTTTCTGAATTTTCGCAGAAACATAAACAGAACCATTAATGAATTATTTGGAACTCCACCAACTGTTGACATAAAACTCGTCGACGTTAACACGAAACTCAACGATATTGTCAGTGGAATTCCTAAAATCGTTCAAAAAACTAATCTGATTAAAATTCCTCACCTGCAGATTAACAATATTGTATACACAGTATCATCAGGATCATCAACGTGGACACCGAGTGATAACACTATCAAACATGCCGCGGAAGTAACTTGTGTATACAGGCTGTCCGTGTTCAGCTCTGCAAAATTTAGGATATTTACTACATTTCCATGGCGTCATGCAACCGATAATTTTTCTGGAACTGTGTCTATAGTGTTAAATAAAGATACCGAAGAAACGTTTATACTGGAACCATCTGATAAAAAATTAACCGCAGCGTCTTACTGGTGGTGTCTTGAATTTGTCGCTGGAACACCTCAACTGATTATTTAATACTTCAGAATTTTGAATTAGTCGCGTTAATCTACTTAATAATAATGATCGACGCTAACCAACACAGATACAATCAAGTATGTGAGTATCAAACCAATCTGAAAAAAATCATTGATGAATAGGACGCACAAGAAAAAGATATCGTAGACGCGCAGTTGTCATCGACGTAGTTGTTTATTCGGCATCTGCGATCATCGCTGGAACTGGTGTAATTTTGTCTGTGGTAACGATCGGCAGTTGTAACAATCTGTGTTTCAGCTGCAACAACAATCGCTGGTGTTCTTAATATCATCGCCAAAAAAATATCGACGTGTACAAACGCGAAATTACACGAGTATACTTTAAAACTGCACGCGGTAACGTGCGCGTACTCGAAGCTATCATCGTTGATTTCGTCGTGCCTCAACGATGGTATAATTACCGACAACAAGTTCACAGAAATAATTAAGATTTACAACGAGGCATTAGAACCAGATTGTTCACAATCAAAGATGGAATTATAATTAGTTAGATAGAAATTAATAATTGAATAATGTCGTCGTCGCAAGAACTACTACAACAGATTGCCGCCAACACAGCACCGCTGAAAACAACGATGATATCAACTAGTTCAACTAATTCTGAATTTTGTGTTGTTTTTCCAACTGCAATTCCAGCAAAAGAAATAGCACTAGCACAATTACGAGTTTACTATACTTGACCAAATATCAGATCAACGTCGTTTGGTGGACTTCCTCCAAATAACTCGCTGGTGTTCGCGAATAAAAACCAGGAC
The DNA here is from genome assembly GCA_016617855.1 of Megalonaias nervosa. Taxonomy (NCBI): domain Eukaryota; kingdom Metazoa; phylum Mollusca; class Bivalvia; order Unionida; family Unionidae; genus Megalonaias; species Megalonaias nervosa. The sequence continues at coordinate 14,026 of JAECUM010036358.1, forward strand.
GATGGAACACCCGATTGGCAAGTTGTAAGTATACTCACGGGCAGTTATCAGATCGAACAAATCAACGAAGAATTCCAGCGCAGAATTAAATCTATAACAAGCAAAGAATCCAAGATAACTATTACCGTCCACGAACCAACGTTGTCGTCGGCGATAGAAATTTTTTCAACGGATTACGCGGTTGATATTTATCAAAGTTCGATCAGACCTGTACTTGGATGGCCTGATGTAGCGCCGGATTATGCTGGACCACCAGAACCACGCGGAGATGAATTCCTCACGACAAAAGAAGATTATTCAAAACAATTCAATTATCAAAAAACACCACGCGTGTACACTGATGAAACTGGTAAAGTTTTTATGAAATAACATATAATGACCAACGTCGCAGACAAGATATAGATTTTCTTACTGAAAGACTTAGTACAGGATTAACTGTCAATGTAAATTATATGAAATCTTACTCAGACGATATTCGATCCCAGCATACAAATTTCATCAATGATCTAAAAATTTTATTTTCAAGTATTATCACGCATTACTCTGAGGACATAAAACAACAAATCATTGAAACAATAATAACCTTAAATACAATTGCGGAACATCTTAATAACGCTAATAGAGAAATTAAAATCTTCTTCGATAATATTGGATCACAGCAAGTTACTAAACATTTTAAAAAAACTGAACAACAATTACAAAAATTTATATTTCCAGGATTTGACAATGCTAACTAAAAAAATCAGTCAGCGACGTCATCAAGGAAAACTTTCCAAAAGTTCTAGAATCATGGAGAAAACTAGCTTCACCACCAATAATTCTCAGATATGATAACGGTGACAACGGCACAGGCAAACATGTTTCACCGGGGATTGTAAATATAACACCGACGATCGCAGTCAATCTAGTATGTGACGCCATCGTTGAAAGTTATCAAGTAGATTTAGAGCGATCTAATCAAGCCCAGCAAGGATACACTTTATATACATTTACCCCCAGGGTATTTAATTGTATCAGAACCAATCAACGTTGTTTATTTGCGTGTGCATAATCCGCTTTTATCACGGATACATTTTAAGCTTAATGATCAGCAAGGACACCTTTTGGATTTACGTGGGGAATTACTGATCGTAAATCTATATGTGAGATAATAGATCCTACATTCGTAGATCTCGCTTTCGTGGAACAAAAAAAAAATAAAATATTATTATCAGAATAAAAAATAAATAATCTGATTCTGAGTAGAATGTTTTTTTGTTGCTATTATCAGAATAAAAATTTGTTATTATTATTATTGTTATTGTTATTATTATTATTATTATTATTATTATTATTATTATTATTATTATTATTATCTGATTCTGAGTAGAATATTATTTTTTGCTATTATCAGAATAAAAAATTATTATTATTATTATTATTATTATTATTATTATTATTATTATTATTATTATCTGATTCTGAATAAAATATTTTTTTACTGTATTTCAGTCACAGTTTCGTCGTCGTCACTTTCATTTTCACTTTCACTGTGGGACGAGTAACACTCGTCGCTATCCTTTGCAAGTAACTCTTCCGCGGCTGTCATAATCTCGTTCAGTTGTCTTACACGAGCATTTACTTTCTTTTTTGTTTCGTATTAGTGAGATAATTTTGATCTAATTTTTTCGATTGAGCTTGCAAGAGGAACAAATATATTTACCTGATCATCTGTAACTGTGGCTAACGACTGCAACATTGCCTGCTGAATCAACTTTACAAATCTGTAATCGGATGGTAGTGAATACCTGTTCTCGAATTTTCAAAATTTTAATGATTCAAAATCGCACATAATTTTTTCAGGATTAAGTTCATCAGAAATTTTTATACCGTCATGTTTTAATTGCTTAATGGCAAGAATAGCAACATTAATATTTTCTTGATTCATTATATAATAAATATTTATTTAAAATAAAAATAATTCTGAATCAGAATTAATATAATAATACAAATATTTCTGAATAATCAAAATAAAATAATAAAAATAAAAATATTTCTATGAATCAGAATTAATATTATAATAAAAAATAAAATAACAATATTTCTATGAATCTGTAAAATTCTGAGAAATCTGAATAAATTTCACAAATTCGATGGGGTATTTGCACGATTAAATCAAGAAATTTGTTTGAATTTCTTAAAATCTGATGGGGTGTTTGTACGATAGAAATTGAGGAATTTGAAAAAATTTCAGAGTTTTTGATGTGGTATTTGCACGATTTAACGAAGAAATCTTAACAATTTTGCCCAATTTCAGTTTTATAATATAAATAATTTATGAAATATTTTTATAAATCTGAAAAAATCTGACAAACTGAAAGAATTTCATAAATGTGCTGGGGTTTTGACACAACGAAAACGAGAAAATTGATAAAATTTCTTAAAATCTGATGAGGTGTTTGCTTGACTGAAAATGAGGAATTCGAATTCGAACAAAAAATTCGATGATTTTGATGGGGTATTTGCACGAATAAACTGAGAAATCTTAACAAATTTCTACAAATTCAGTTTATATAATATAAAATATTTCTAGATTTATTTTTATAAAACAAAAAAAAATCTGACAAATCTGCACGAATTTCATAAATGTGCTGGGGTTTTCACACGACAAGAATAAAAATTGATTAAATTTCTTAAAATCTGATGGGATGTTTGCATGACTGAAAATGAAGAATTCGAACAAAATTCATTGATTTTGATAGGGTGTTTGCACGATAAAACTACGAAATCTTAACAATTTTCTTGGAATTCAGTTTATATAATACAAAATAAATTTAGAAATATTTTCATAAAACTGAAAAATTCTGACAAATCTGATTTAATTTCATAAATCTGCTGGGGTTTTGACACGACAAGAATGAGAAAATTGAATAAATTTCTTAAAATCGGATGGGGTGTTTGCACGATTGAAATTGAGGAATTTGAACAAATTTCATAAAATCTGATGGGGTATCTACACGATTAAATCAAGAAACTCAAACAAATTTCTCTGATTTCAATATTAAAATAAAAATAAGAATATTTCTATGAATCTGTAAAATTCTGAGAAATCTGAACAAATTGCGCTGATTTAATGGGGTATTTGCACGATTAAATCAAGAAATTCAAACAAATTTCTTAAAATCTGATGGGGTATTTACACAATTAAAATTGAGGAATTTGAATAAATTTAATAAATTCCAATGGGGTATTTAAACGGTTGAATCAAGAAACTCAAACAAATGTCCCTGATTTCAATATTATAATAAAAATAAAAATAAAAATATTTTTATGAATCAGAATTAATATAAAAACAAAAATATTTCTGAATCAGAATTAGTATAAAAATAAAAATATTTCTGAATCAGAATTATATTTCTGAATCAGAATTAATATAAAAATAAAAATAAAAAATAAAATATTTTTGAATCTGAAATAAAAATTTACAAAAAAACATATAACCACAACACAACCCCATGTGAACTCCTAGCTTGCCAAACGACATTCTAGCAAGCTCAGGGTCATTCGAATCAAGCCCCATGTGAACTCCTAGGGTGCCAAACGACATCCTAGCAAGCTCAGAGGCATTCAAAATTAGACGAAACACAAATCAACCCCCATGTGAACCCCTAGATGGCCAAACGACATTCTAGAAGGTTTAGAGGGCGATCCGGACAGCACGTACACATGCACATAAACTTAATTCTAACTTATCTATAGGGACGGCACATACACATAAACTTAATTCTAACTTATCTCAAGGGACAGCACACACATAAACTTAATTCTAGGGACGGCACATACACAAACATGCACACTCTCCCCCCCATAATCAACATCGCGGAGTGCAAAAGTACACCCACCACGTGGTGACATGGTGGGAGAGTGTATTTCTCTGTTGAAGTTCGAGGGCTGGCGGAGCCCCACTATTAAGAACAATTTAGCATCATACCGCTCCATCGATAATGTGTCTACCATGGGAATTGAACCACAAGCCTCAGTATCAGAATCCAACGTTCTTAACACTGTACCTCAGTCCCATTCTTAAAAATACGATGTTCGGAAATTACTGTAATGTTATCTATGCCACTACATGAACTGCAGTGATAAATCCTACACACGTTTCAACTGAATAAAATGCAGTGTGATTTCACACACGTTTCAACTAAATAAACTGTAGTGTGGATTCATTTTAATTTCACAAACATTCTAACTGAATACAACGTGGACATAGTATTGGAAACAGATGTTATGACTGTAAGATCTAAAAATACCCTAACTGGAAATTTTACATATATCTACTGATCACATATACAAGCAAAATAATATGAGTTTATAAAACCTAACCAATAAAAACACGGTTAAAATACAACTTATGAAAGTAAATACAGATCACTGGCTGTAGACAATTATAAAAAAAAAGAAAAAAGAATCGCTATCTCGTTAGTTGTTTTAATACGAGCGTTCACACGTCACGCAATAACAAGCGGGACAACTACGCAGTTACTCTATTAGAGATGACAGAGTTATCTCACTTCATGTGTATGATATTTAAACATGATTCGCTGCTTGAATTTCTTTGAAAATGCCGATTTGCTGGTATTATCTGCAACAAATTGTACCGAACTGGGAATAATATCAAAATATTTAGCAGCCGCGTTTATTGATTAAGATATTAATTCTTCACCAGTCTCTGCGTTTACAGATTTAAATGTTCTCTTTCAAACCATTGTGTGCATAGCCGTCTCACCAAGTCTACAATTCTGGCTTTGTGTAATAGCCCGCAAGTTAGATAAAGAGTTATCTTTCTGATTTGAGTTAATATGATCTATCACAAGTCCATTTTTGATTATTCCATGAAAACATTCGAACACGAATCTATGTGATAAATATTTTTTCCCAACACTAAACATGAGATACCCAGTATTAATAACAAAAACATCTGTTGTTTTTCAGTCGACAGTTCCTGATTATATCATCACGACATGCTTCATAATTTTTAATGGTGGGATGTGTTACAAATTCATTTTGCTCCATTTATATAATAATATTATTTGTCTAAATTGTTATTTTGAAAACTTGGCGAGATAGTCTTCGGCGGTTTTTATTGGAGACTCGACATTTCTTTTATCATAATATCATTTCAGGTCTCTATATTTTTTACCACCACATTGCACACATGACCGTGTTTCTCCTCTGACTCCAACGCCGCACCGCAAGCACGGTTTTGGCCCTACATTTCCATGCCGAAAACTTTGCATGTGGTAACCACTGAATACGTTTACGCATGCGCGGTTACAAGGAGTTGTAAATCCTATCATTAACCAATTGCATTTATCGTTTGCTTGAATCATTATATATATAATTAAAATTTAATTAAATACATATTTGCCTTAATTATAAAATGGAGGAATTCAAGGGATTATCTGCAATTAAGTCTTCTAGAGCTAGATTTGATCTTGACAAACTGTCGAAACTTAAATTTAGTTTTTCGATGCAAGATATAACTGATCGTATCAACGAAGCCAAGAAGGAATTTCACGACGATGGTGCAGTTCATACGTGGTCCACATTTAATATTAAAAATGTTGTCGATGCTTCAATGAATGATTCGCGAGCAAGAAACATCATTAACTAGCTCGATGATCAGCGATATATTATTTTAATAAAATTTATTGTGCAGACAGACGACGAAGTTTGGATTATCCGTGACAAACGTGACCTTGTCCGCGTCAGCGTTGGAAGTAGCATCGTCACGTTGAATAAAAATTCCAAACCAGGTACGCTAACCGGCATTGACAAACCATATTACGAACGAGAGTATCCTGTGACTGCAGTTGTTTATGCGTTATATCCGCTGAATAATAAACCTAGCGTTGATGATCTCAAACCAACGAAATTTTCTCGCTTAAATTGTGTAGCTGAGCGAGTTACAGAACACTTCACAATCGTGATACGTGGAAACGGTTTAACGGATCTAAGACGTAAAAAAATAAATACGTGGGCAGAAACAGTTAAAGATACCGGAGCTGGGAAAGAATTAAAATTCCCAATAACAGTGAAGACGTTAACCGGAGAGATTTGATAAAAATCGAAATATGAATCAAGGGGAGCTCCGATAACGATTATTGATCATAACGCGCATGCATGGACGTCAGCGGTGATGATATTTCCACGACACAGAACAATTAGATTTTATAATGATTACATATTTGATTTTTCAACGATATCAGCAAAAATGACCCTGTATCTGTTTGGCTGTTTCGAAGTTTCGATGATGGAAATTATGATCAGTTTGTAAGGCCTAGCGGAGAAATTTATCGTGCAGAATCACTCCACGACGAAATGAAAAATCTTGCGCTGAAATACACAAATGATAATGATGTTATCGAACAATTACTGAATAACTGTTTTACCGTTCCATCAGTTGCTGCTCACTTTGCTCAGGAGAAAAACTAACGGAAACCTACAAGATCGGAATGTTTTGTTGATATACAACGTAGTTGTATCGAATACGGACAAGGCGGATTATGGAATACTAAATATGATTATAGCGACGTTATCTCGGTTCATATGGTAGCATGTTATCCTGGAAGTTTTCTTGGATACGGAGAGTGTTCTGAATACTTTAAGAGATTTGGTCATCCAACATACGAGATGACCAGAGTTGCGGTAAATGGACCCCTGCCAGACTTTGACCTGACTGGATTTGCTTGTATAGGGTCATTCGAGTTTGCACAAAATCTCCATCCGATTACTTATGTTTGGTTTGGAAGACATTTCTCAGAAAAATATTGGGCTCCAATAGTACTATTACGATACATGCTTGATGTAAAAATATTGATATTGTTGAAGGTAAATGAAGCAATTATATCATATCATTCACAAAAACAAATTTGGTTGCCACAACAAAAGAAATATTCTGATGATGAAAATCCTGATATGACTGATTGTGAAAATAAAGTTGCAAAAGATCTCGGCAGAAAAATAATCGGTAAGTTTACTCAGGGTGGAGCGTATGATCATAAACGAACGTGTACGAGGTTAATCATGGACGATACAGAACTCGATTTTATAATTGCTGATACAACGGAGAGAAATACGTTTATAAGCCGAAATGATGTTTATTTGTCTGGCAGAACTGAATTTGGTACAATTGTGAGTTACACCGATGGCGAGTCACCGCAGTTTACAAATTTAAGATTTTCGATGCTCGCGTACGTTTCAATAAACTTATTATCGATGATAAACAGATTTGTTGATACCGCGGTTAGAGTTGCCACGGATTCATTTTATATAAAATAAAAAAAATATTTGGATTTGCTAGATAAATTACTTGGCACTGGTGAATGGGGATCATGGAGAATAAAACAAGAAAATACATTTAGTTATTCTGAATCTGCCGACGTTGAAATTATGGAAAAATATTACAAAAATAACAATCAAATACCAGCATCGTCAGCACCATCTGTATATGATCCTGTGGCCAGGCATAAAACCGTTTATCTTAATGGGTGTGGAGGTTCTGGTAAAACAACACGAGTGATTGAATTATTCAAAAACAAAGACATGATTGTGCTCACACCCACACACAGACTCGCCAGAGAAATGACCGAACGGCGAGTGAAGTCTCAAACGTATCATAGTTTCTTTAGATAGTGTGGAGACGCGTGGACTCCATCGCGGATGGGTGAGAAATATATTCCCAAGATTATTATCTGAGATGAAATTTGTACAGTTTCGTTGGATACATTAAAAATGTTCCTTGATTGGTTATTGACGAAAAATACTGCTGTGATACTGTGTGGCGATCATGGTCAATCACCACCCTTTGCTGGACAGTCTCCACACGAATGGTTAAAAACGTTTGTGGATTATTACGAAAAAATAACTGATGAGCATAGAGCTATTGATGAACCGCTGAAAGAAATTAAAAAGTTAATCAGACTGCAGCCAGATAGAATGTAGTGCGAAATAATGCGTGAAGTAATTCCAGAAACTACGATGAATGACTTTTGGAACTTGTGGAGACCAAATGATTTGATAGTTGCAAGTAGAAAGATAGTCAGAGATACACTGCAAGAGAAATTATTCCTGCGGCACAAGGAAAGATTTTCAAATCTACCTGCATCATTATGTTATCGACCAGCAGATACTCGACTGCAGAATATCGAAGTTGAAATTCCAGGAACTAATGAGAAACAAAAACTTGTACTTAATGATATTGTTTTAGTTCCTGTCAGTGCTGTTACGAGCGCGTTAACGATGGATAAATCTCCATGAATGTTAGGATACGCTATAACGATTCATTCATCAGAGGGTTTAACTATTTCTGATACAAACGTTTGGATTATTGATGATCTGATCGAATGGTCAAATTTAGTTTATCTCGCAGTGTCTCGAGTCAGAAAAATATCTCAACTGCACAGGATTATTATGGATTGCTTAATAACCGAAGAAATCACTGATGATGTATGCGATGAAGTTGTCAAGAAACAATTATCTGGGTATAGACAATTTGACAAAAAATATAACCGCGATTTTGATCTCGACGTTGAATTTATCATGACACTGAAACAACGACAGAATAATCACTGTACAAGTTGTAACTGTAATATGTTGTGGCAGTATTCGAATAATAATCCAAGACAGTTTACCGTTGATAGAATTAATAGTAGTCTTGGTCACACACGCGAGAATGTGATGCTGACCTGTCTTGAATGTAATCGACGTAGGGGTACCAGTTTACAGAAGTGAATGCGGTGATAATTGTGTGTCTTCAGGAATTACTTGTAATTGTTCGCGTACAAATCCACGTTGAGGGGCAGTTGAATCTAGTCTGTAGATTGCAGGTCTACCCGTGGATCTAACCACGCTTGAAATTTTATGTGTGGTCACACTCCAGATAGGATCAGTTGCTCTTTTTCTACCCCCTTCGAGTTCACCGAGTCTATGTAAATATCTTACAGTTACATTACCTAGTACTGGTTGAGAGGAAGAGTCATGTCGTTGTATTAGTATATGCCTTTTTTGTAATTGCATTAATGTGTTTCATAGAAGTTGCACGAGTAATTTCATTATTTAACGCAGCTATCACACTTGGTAATCTTGCAACCCATTTGCGAGATCTCGTATCTGCCTGAATTATTTCCTTCGCATACTGGTATCCAAATAATCTCTCAGCAAGTGTTCGATTAAATCGTTCAACGATTGCCTGATCGCGATGAATTGCGGTATGTCCTCGTCTGATTTTGACATTTTGTTGCTTCATCAACGATGATACTGCACCAAGAAATTCTTTGCCAGGACCAACCTGTAATAGTTACGGCCATTGCAAGGCTCCTCGTTGATAAATTCGTTCAAACGCAGATGCAACTTCAGTCGCTGTTTTAGTTGATAGTGGTTCTGCTTCTTTATACGTACTTGCAACATCAACGACAGTTAACGCGTATTTGTAGGTGTGTGATCGACGTTTTAATAGTATCGTGCGGTAAAAACAAAATATCTGCTTGATGAACTTCATTAGGAACGCTGATATCAAAATGCGCGTACTGAATTTTTTTTAGGTGGATGTAAATAGATTTGCCATATTGCCTGTCATGCTAACCAATTTGCAGTAACAACACGTAAGACTTTTGCTGCTTCAGCAAGTTTACTAATCGCTGCCTTACCTCTCCAATATCCTCTTGGACTATAATAAACATATTCCATTATTATGGTAATAATCAGTTGATTAATTACCAGCCCCTAGCATTAGTTTACCTTTCATCGCAGATTTTACTAGGAAGCTAGCAAGTTTTTCTCTGAGAGATTTATCAGGTATAGAATTTGACGCATGAATCAACTTCACATCTGCGAGGTGCCGTTGTTGAAATCTTTACTTTTATACGCAACATCATGAATATGACACGCTTGATTAATTGCGTTTATTGGATACTTTCCAGGTTTTGGTTGGTCTTGGTTATCGAGTCGGATATCGAGACGAGTTCCAGGACCACAGTAATTATAGCCAGGTATATGTTTTTCACTAGGGTACTTGGCCCACGGAGTTCCTGGCAATTTATATAGCGCCGTAGCAATATCACTGCCAGGTTTTGTTTTCGACGAAATAAATTTAATTTTTTTTTTGTGCCACATCGCTCACATTTAGCTGTAAGAGCATGCTTTTTATTTTTAGTTGTCACTAGTTAATCCACTAGCTGACGTGGGTGCTCTACATCGAAAACAATATAGATCCATGACATAAATTATTATGGATATAATTGACTTCTCAGCGACACAAGCGCGTGAGCCAGTTAAACATCATCCAGCACTACCAATTTCTATAAGGATGATAACAATTGAACCATCTGGAAGTGGTAAAACAAAATTGTTGCTTAATCTGATAATGAGGTGGCTCATGTGGGATAAATTGTATTTAGTGGCGCCATCCGTAGATAATCAACGATGTTATGAAGTACTTAAGAATTTTAATGAAAACGCAGCGTCGTTGTATGAAGGTGGTAATGATGTTATCAATTTTATCACTGATATTGATGAAGCTCCATCTCTGGATGATCTCGATGGATCTATTAATAATTTAGTTGTATACGACGATGTTATTGCTGGACAAACAAACAAACCCAGCTAGGACACTTTCACGAGGTAGGCATAAAAACACAGATGTGAGTTATATTACACAGCGATATACACAAATACCAAAAGTGATCAGAGATAACTGTAATATTTTAGTTGTGTTTAACGGAGTCGATACACATACGTTACGAAACATTCATCAAACATGGTGTTCAGGGGATATGGACATGATTAAATTCAAAAAGTTCTTTGCACAAGCTCAAGCTATCCCGTTTGGATTTATAACGATAAATGTGCATGATCCTAGGTCATGGTACCGTATTAGTCTCGATAAAATTTTTGGTTGACACTACAGCAGCAGGGAGGGTGCGACCAAAAGAGTAGTTTGCTTAAAAAATAAACACATTCTCTAATTGACGACAAAAAAAGTAACCTACTGGTTATGTTTAGAGTGTAGTTGACTATTGAGACCATAATTTTGTTTTAATAAGTAACAATCCAAGCAAGTGGTCTGTTCACCCTCCCTGCTGCTATTTGTCAGAGCTAGTAGTTACAATATGGACCGGTGATTGGAAAATGATCATTACCATGGAAAGCTCCGCTTCCTGCTGCAAAGATAATGCCTGGCTTTTCCAGAATGAAATTCAAAAACTGCATCGCGTCAAAGGACTGCAGATAACCAAGCGTAAACGTCACATATTTTCTGATTGGGGATTAAGTTTATTGGCCCCTTTGATGCTCCGGCGACTCCTTGTTTAATAAGGTGGTTATCATACCCACGCAGGGCATGAAGCATCACAGGAATTTTTGTTTTGTAAATTTGCCAATGTAGAGTGCATGGATTGTATGCAGCTCTTCTATAATTACCAGTAATGTGACAACCGTCTCAAACTTTGGTGTCAGAGAAGCTAAACGTGCGATCGCCAATCCAGCAAAGAAGACCCCGAAAAACTCACGAATGTTATTATTAGTCATAATTATGTTCCGGGGGGGGGGGAGAGAGCTGTTGCCTAACGTATTTCCCTGTAACCTAGAGCGATTTCCAAGACACCCAAACCGAATAGACAGCGGGCATTTATTAAAATAAATACATTAAATACATTTGCAGCTACTCCAGGATTAATTTGTTCAAGCTTACTGATATCAGAAATCTGTATGGGAAACATCAGGTTACTAAAACTGAAATTCACCCAGTACATAAATTGTCAGTATTCTTTATATTTACTACAGGAAGCCGCGAAATATAACTGGACATATGAATCGGATTTAACGGCGAAATATACAGCTGAACTACCATGCATCTGTCTGCAATACATTCTGATCCTACTTTGGTGAATTTTTCCAACGTCTTAAGAATCTTTGCAAAAGCTTTGTCTATTTCATCATTCAAGATCCCAGCATCTTTACGGTTCAGGATTACACGAACATTGCAGTGAATCCATGGATTTGTGATTTTAGATGTATCGTTACCCCGTGTATAAATCTTGATATAATACTGTGCTGCCATCTGGCGATGCTGCTTTACAGTAAGTTGACCTTGGCTTCTCTGTAGAAACTCCTAACATTACAAGTACGATAGCATTTCTCACATCACTTGTCATTTTATCGCCTTCTCGCGCGCGAGCGGTCTGACTGAATTATAGTTGACAAGCTTATATAAAAGGAAATCATTTCTTGATTAAGAAACATTTGTATTATTGCTTTTACTTTAGCAGAATCAGAAAACGCAATCGTCTCGTCCCTGGCTAATGTGTCTGTTTCCTTGATGGGGTCAGGTGTACTACAGCCATAGGTTCGGCCAAACTTTGCCAGAGCGAGTGATTATAATCACTAACAGATCGGCATGGCCGGCAAAGCTGATTACGTGACGTTACTTCAAAACTACATTTACGACATGGTCGAGCAGAGAGGCCAACATGTAGCGCTTGCTAATGTTATTTACTGTATTGATAATGACATATTCTGCCGCATAATCAATGTCTTTTTAAGGCATACGCCTTTACATTCATTGCATCCTAATTCCATTGACCTTGACATTTACAAAAGTATATCTAATTGTGAAGGAATACAGTTCCTTATTTCATTTATGGAAATCTGCAACAAGGGCTCTTGCGAACATACATGCACACAGTCTGAACACTCAGGAATAAACAAATCAATAAACTGGTGTAAAATGTGCCTAAAATCTATGTTAGTCCGGATCAGCTCAAAGCATGCATCATCTGTCAGAGCTCCAACCCTAATATTGCCGTTAACAGTGTCAACTCCAAATTCTAAATGTTGTGGAATTATTTTTATATATCAGCTATGGTTTTTGCCTCTCTGGAGTTGGAAAGGGCTTCATAAAATCTCGCCCATTCGTTTCCCTGCCTTAACGCTTTCTGTCAATGTTTTATGTTTGACAGATAAAACAAACGGTTTAAATCGCTTGTGAAAGATGACAGAACAAATCATGCTGAAGGAGATAGTAATTGTTTTACTACAGAATAGATAATGTTTATTTCGTTCAGGTGTGCTTACATAAATATTGTGAATAAATCAATAAATGTCAGCATCAAAAACACACATAAATATTTCCCTCATACGATTTATCACAGAGAACATTTTAAAATAGAATAATGCAAAGGTCAAAGAATATTTCAAGTAATAATGAAACATCAATGAAGAAAAATATATAGAAATGCATACGTTTTGAAAACAACACAAGTGCAATAAATATAAAACTTGCGAGAAATTTCTCTTCCAACAGTTTTCCGAAAGAAATGATGAAAGAATACACACCACACCGTGTGTTCAAATTTATGAAGTTCTTCTGTCTAAAACAATGATATTGCATAGGGATTTAATTACTACTAAATTTTTAGACCTTCGACTATTTTAGCACTGCCGGATCGCGAACTATTTAATATCAGGAGAACTAGGTCTCTGCAATGACGGCGCGAGGGTTTCGAGACGTCCGGGAGCAATGTCTTAAAATGCAGCTCCTACTGAGGCGTCCGGGAATAATGTTCTTTACTTGCACCCTTACTTTTCTACAGAGAAATGTTTATATGTCGGATGCCAACCTCATTCCCTCCCCCCCCCAACTCCTAACTATACAATGGCATCGTTACATTAAGGTGAAGGTGAAATACTATGAAAATTTCAGCTGCCAAATATATATAGCTGCCCCACACCTTCGTACCGTCTCTGAATCTTTGAGATAATCCTGGATGACACATATTCCTGTGTCAAAATTCGAAAGAAATGTTTCCTTACTGGTTGCTCAATCCACTAAAGATACATGTATCAACAATAATTAATAAATATTCACTAAGCCGAAAATAAACTTTTTCCTTTAAAATGAGCGGAAAATCGTCATTCCTGGACTGCATTGTCAGCGTTCGATGCGCCATTCCGGAACACCATTATAAATACTTGGGCCGCCTTTCTGCATGGGGCATCATCACTTTCATCTGAAATACTAAGTTAGCCTTGAGAACACTTTGCAATTCTGCACACATATATGCTTAGAAACAAGAGAGCGTGATATGACTAATACAGTAATAACAACAACAGCAGCTACTACTACTACTTCTACTATTAATACTGTCGATGCTGCTATTACTACTACTATTATTCTTATATTTATCATTCTTAATACATATAACTGGAGTCATATACAGTCCTATCAATTTTCGTCATTGTTTTCAAATACTGACATTTTTTAAACCTATAATATGCTTCTTGGATATACTTCTGATGGAGAAGGGGATCCCAGTGTTGTAATTAGACGGGGAAAAGGGATTCCATCATCGTCGTTGTTCGTGGAAAGATGATTTAATTATGACCATTGTTCAAGGGTAGGGAATACCATTAGAATCATGTTATTCCTTTAGAACAATTATTCGAGGAAAGGGGATCGCATTAGACTCATTGCTCATTGAATAGGAATGCCATACGAGCCATTGTTCGGGGGAAGGGGATCTCATTTTGGCCATTTTCCAGAGAAAGGGGATCCCATCAGGGGTATTGTTAGGTTTTTATTTAAATCTATGGCTTATAACTACCTTGGCATATTTTAAAAAATTATTACCTAGTGAATATCGGTACATACATATGATAATCGAATCCACCGTCATCAGCTGAGATACCGACATATTTCTGTACTTAAAGGTTTTACTTGATTTTAGCGACTTTTCAATTAGTATTCAATGCATATCATTTGAATTCTTTACATTTCCATAATTTGTAACATTTTGATAAATAAGTAATAACTATGTTCTAGTATGTAATTTAAAGGCACACATGCTAACTTTTCATCAGAGAGGAAAACAGAAGCAAACAGAGAAAGTAAATAACGAAAGAATATTAGTTCTGAAACATGAGCTGAAACGACACTATTAAAAAATTAATTTCTTAATATCACGAAGTTATGCAACCTAAGTTGTTTTATAACCATTAAAACATATATCCCTCATTAACTCTGGATGTTTCAAATCTTATACAACAAATGCGAGTCGCAGTAGTATCTTTATGAATTTATATGTCCTTCGTTTACACCGAACTTTGGTAAGTATTTGTCTTGTAGTTGCATTCCCATAGCTTCACGTTATGCTAGTCCCAACTTTGGTGATACACTGACTAAAACTTTAAATACTAAATGGGAAAACAAAAACTTCTAAATTCCACTTGATTTCTTTCATTCTTTTAACAAGTTGTCGTATCAAGTTCATTCATCTTTATCTTTGTCGATAATTCCAAGCTTTTCTCCGAGCCATTTACATTTGGTAACCATCTCGTCTTGCATGAGGGCAAAGCACATAGACATTATTGCCATACCAAAAAGGACGTACACCGCGCCAAGAATCAATTGGGCTGCCGCTTGGGGGTCTTCGAAATCCCTGCCTGGAACGACGTCTCCGAATCCAATGGTTGAGAGAGTGATGAAACAGAAGTATGCCGATTGTAACATATCCCAGCCCTCCCAAAGACCGAAGAGAACTGATCCACCAAAGATGTATACACCAATCACAATCATCGTGATCGTAAGCGGAACAGTTATCTTTTCATCGATTTCGTCGTCATCGTCGTCATCGCTGTCATCGTCGATCATCATCTGCTGATTCATAATAGCTCTATTTCGACTGGCGAGATCCGCTGGCGTCAAGGTCTTGATGTCCAAAGGAACAATCTTGGGTTTTATGCTCGGTGGAGAATCTGGCCTTGAGAGGAATAGTTTCTTGTTGTGCTCACTGAAGTTCATAGTCTTCTTGGAAAACTCTGTTTCCATTGGTGCAGACGTGGATAGGATTTTGCACTTCTCATTATTATTTCCCTTGGGTTCTTGCGATCCACCCTTTATCTGAACTACGGCGTTTTTAAGTTTGTCTCTTTTCTTATTTCGGCAGCAACCGAAGCAGCAGATCTTTGCATAGACAAAGCGAAAGATGTCGGCGAGGACATCCCCGATGTTGGCCAAACACAGAAGCATTAAGGGAATTCCAAGAACAGCGTACGCTATACAAACCAGACGTCCCCAAAAGGTCTTAGGGGCAATGTGACCATAACCTGAAGATAAAAGACAAGGTTGTAGTAGTTGCTGTTGTAGCTGTTGATATTGTGATGGTGGCGGTGATTGTGTTTGTAGTAATAGTAGGAGTCCGATAGATCTCACCCTTACCCCTACCCATAAACCTGTCTGTAGATGCTGACGGATGATTTGAAGGTCTTATGTCACTTATTTAGAAACTTGAGGAATGTTTGCCGATAGATTTGACCGTAACACATTGGTGTACATTTTAAACACTTACTGGCATTTTTCTCGTCTCTTACGCTACTGCTTGGTTGTAGGGTCCTTTTCATCGATATGCAAAGAACATTTCCAGATCATATATTACGTTTGACGACATGCAAATCCACATAAAATAAGACAACCCTATGACCTGTGACCATTTACAATTTTATACCTACATAAGGCTGCTACCAAATACCAGTAAGTGTCTAAACTATGCGTTCCGTATAGATTTATATGGATCAAAAAATGGCATATTTATTAAACAGGTGACACCAGACCTCCAAATCGTCCATTAGTATTAGGACAGATTTGGAGTGGGGAGGTTATTTTATCGGACTATAGCAGTAGCATCAGTAGCAGTAGTGACTGCAAATAATAATAATAATAATAATAATAATAATAATAATAATAAATAATAATAATAATGTGGAGAAAAGTCGTATTGGAGTAGAAAACCTGGGAAAAGAATCAATATAGTGGAAATATATTTTTGATTTGTGATATGTAATGATGATGATGGCGACGATGACGACAATGATGATGATGATACAGGAATAAGAAAGAATCTTCCTCTCAAAGAAATGCAAGTCTTAGAGCACTCTGCTATCGTAATGATACTTCACAGGTTCGAACTGGCTGCTCATACGTGGCTTAAGATGATAATGATGAGGATGATACCCACGACGACAAGAAACACAATGATTTTAATTTTAATATCGCCGATCAGTACCGTTCTAAGGGGGTGGTGTGCGGACGGGCGGTTTCCACTGGAGGAAGAGGTCTTGGGGGACCAAAACCTCTTTAGGCCTTCATCGTCGCCCCGGGCGCCATTTAGCCTTTGTACGCTGCTGACGACGATGATTGTGGACTAAAATCGATTACCATTCCAACAACATCAACTGCGATGAACAATTTGATGTGTGTATTCCAATATATCTATAGTTATTTCTATATATTTATACGCTTTTGAGTTACTTAGGATCATTAAGTGATTAATCAATAGATATTATGTACAAATGTGTCCCTTTGATACTATGACTATAATGGCGATAACAATTTTTGGGACTTCTTGTTATTTATTTATTTATTTATCGTGTGCAGTGCGTGGTTATCCATTTAACAGCGTCATCATCAGCAATGTGCAGAGCTTGTAGTCGACCAGGGAACTCTGTCATTGGACCGTTGTTCACAATGTGTGACATGGTCTGTAGAGCACCACAGCTGCAGGATGAGTCAGTGGCCTGGCCCCATCGGACAAGGTTGACTGCACAACGACCCTGTCATGTCCGGAAACGGTTCAGCGTGATCCACAGATATCGTGGAAGGTTGAAGCCAGGACGGCAAATAGACGGCTCAGCTAGGAGGGAATGGTTTACAACATCTATAGGATACCACTCATCACTCCGTTCCGAAATAGCTGTCATATCCTCCCGCAACGGACCTAACCAGATTGGACGTCTCGAACCCATGCAGACTGCTTGACGTGAGGTAATGTCCATGTACAGTGGAAATTTCTCACTGGCATAAACCTTAGCCAGCAGTTTTGTGGTTACTTCCTGGTGACGGAGATGTGGAGGAGGAATGTTGCTGAGTACGGGCAGCCATAGTAAAGGAGAAGAACATAGTGTTCCAGAGATTATGCGGATTGTTGTGTTGAACTGGACGTCAGTTAGTTTGGTATGGACGATCGAGCCCAGACTGGAGCGCAATACTCTGCTGTTGAATAACAGAGGGCCAGCGCCGATGTTTTGAGTATCTGAGCACTAGCGCCCCAGGTTGATCCAGCCATTTTGCGGACTTGTTGTGTTTTAGTTATATTCGAATGCGAAATATAAATGGCTGATAGCAGATTTTCGTGCTGCAAATTCAGCTGTATGTTACAAATAAAAGATGACCCAAAACTGATCAAAACTTGCTCGAATGGTGCGTTTTATATCATGACGATGAAAGGTAAGTGCCTTTCGCAAGGACACGTTGAGGCAGCCAACCCTGGCTGGTCTGGGCGGGTGTCGAACTCGCAAAACTTTGATTACAAGTCACACGTCACTACAAACTGAACAATATGAGAATACACTGTGGGTTAATCAAGATGGCCGCTATCGCTTAACCGGCTTGAGGCAGCTGTCCGGATTTTTGTGCCGTTTTCATGATCTGTGTGCTTGTTGTCTGTCTTCGTCTGCGTTATTGTATTCATCATGCACTGGCTGTTCTTTTCGAATGTGTTTCTTTATCTTCTTGTATTGGAAACGAGAAAAATTAGACTTTTTCTCAGCTGTCTTGCTCCACTGTTGCGGCTTCCTTTGTTATCGAACAAGCCGCCATCACGTGATACTCGCCAGTCCACCCGTTTATGCTATGATGGACCCTCATTAATTGCGTTAAATGACCACTCCTTGGCTCTCCACACTACAAGACTAAACGATCTGGGACTACATTCATCATTCCATAACTGTAAACGGAAGCGAAAAAAGAAGCGTTGTTTCAGAGTTGGCCGGCGTAGAACAGGAAGAAGAATTCCAGTTATCTCCCTTTCGCCCTTTCCGGCGCAGAAATTTAAAAATTCGGCCGTTAATTTAGACAACCTAATCCAAATTCCAATTAAATCGTCAAGCTTTGTGTCAGCTATCGAAGAGATACCACTGCGCATCGCATTATTCAATGCCCAATCAGTAGGACCATCGGAAAAGCGCACAGAAATAGTTAATTTTATCAACGATCAGAATATCGATGTCTTTTTCCTGATAGAAACATGGCTAAAAACATCAGGCGATGAACTCAAGTGCGCGGATCTAACACCCACCGGTTACTCCATCAAGTCGTTCCCCCGCCACTCTCTCGCGGAGGTGGAATTGCTGTCATCGCAAAGACCTCCATGATCAACCGTCTTAACTACACTACAACTTTCAATTTCGACCACACATTGTTTGAACTAGTCCAAACTACACTCACACTGGAACAAAGGTCAGTCCATTTTTTCTGCCTCTACCGCCCTCCTCCTAGTAGAAAAAACAAGCTGACAGAATCTCTCTTTTTGGAGCAGTTTTCGAATCTCCTGAAGTATGGAAATTCTATAGGTGGCAACCTGATCATTCTTGGAGATTTCAACTTTCACTTTGACTGTCCTGGAAACCCATGCACATCGAAACTCCTAGATTCCATTCACGTTTTCAACCTCAAACAGTCAGTTAGCCAACCCACCCATAAACATGGTCACATATTAGACTGGATTCTTTACAGACCTGATGATAATATTCTTCAGTCCTCCCTGGTGCCCCACGAACTTTCATCAGATTACCTCTGCATTATATGCCATCTTGACGTATCAGTCCCTAACCCTCCACCTTTATTCGCTACTAAGAGAAACCTCCGTATGATAAACAGAACCAAACTAATGCATGACATCCAAGCAAACCTAACAACTAGCTTACCTACTACAGCAGAACAACTTGATAACTGCCTGCGTTCATTGCTCGACAAACATGCCCCAGCAACCAAGTGCAGAGTAGCAATTCAGAAGTGTTCTCCGTGGTATAGCAGTGTTAGGGACCAGCTTCGCACTGCTAAAAGAGACCGCCGTAAAGCTGAGAGGCTTTGGTTTTCCACCAGACTCACTATTCATAAGCAGATCTATGATGCCGCTAAGAAGAATGTCACAAACATAGTCCATGCAGCGAAATCAGCCCACTACAGTACTAAAATCATGGAAAGTTCGAGCTGCAAAGAGCTATTTGAGATTACCAACAAGTTAATGTCAAGGAACAAAAGTACACCACTTCCAGCTACCTTCTCTCTAGTCGACCTTCCGGACCTGTTTGCAAATTTCTTCCGTGACAAAGTACAAACCATCAGAGATAAACTTGACAACACAATTTCATTTGACTCGTTGTCACCATACAGTTGCAATACAGAATTTCAGCGGCAACCGTTAGCAGCATTTGAACCTGTCTCTATGGATTTGGTACGTACAATCGTGATGAAGAGTGCACCAAAGTCATGTGAACTGGATCCGATTCCGACGTCACTGCTGCTAGAGTGCTTGGATCCAATATTGCCTTCACTAACTGATGTTATTAATACCTCTCTCTCATCTGGGGAATTCCCATCATTTTACAAAACTGCCATTGTAAAGCCTCTGCTGAAGAAACCAACACTCGACCATAATGATTTAAAGAACTACCGCCCAGTTTCTAATCTCCCATTCATGTCAAAAATCTTAGAAAAAGTTGTTCTATCCCAACTTGTATCTCATCTGAATTCAAACAGTCTTTTTAGCAATGTACAGTCTGCATATCGCCCTTGCCACAGTACTGAAACTACTCTTCTGAAAGTAGTCAATGACCTTCTCTCTGCTTTGGATAGCGGAAAGATTACAGTCCTCACTCTCCTTGACTTGTCTGCAGCATTTGACACTATAGACCATGATATATTACTTCACCGTCTCCAGCATGTATTTGGCATTCATGATACGGCCTTACTATGGTTCAAGTCCTACTTGGTCAACAGGACACAAATTGTGTCCGCAAATGGACAACACTCCAGCCCAGTTGATCTATGCTGTGGTGTTCCACAGGGGTCTGTTCTTGGACCTGTTCTCTTCATTCTATACACTCAGCCACTCTCAAGTGTCATAGATCATCATCCAGTGTCTCACCAATTGTATGCTGATGACACCCAAATATACAAATCTAGCCATCCAGCTGAAGTTGAAGCTACCATCCAAGGCGTAGAGGTGCATTTCCGATGTGAAATCATGGATGACATGTAACAAGCTGCAGATGAATGATGATAAAACTGAAGCCATCCTGATTACAACACAAAGACTTTCTCATTCACATCCTTTACCTCAGACAATTAATATCAGCAACACCAACATTAAATTCACACAGTCAATACGAAACCTTGGTGTCACTCTTGACGGTACTCTCTCATTGCATCAACATGTCATGAACATATGCAAGGCTGCATATCTTGAGCTGAGACGAATCAGCTCCATTCGCAAGTATCTTTCAGTTGATGCCACTAAAACACTTGTGTGTTCCTTAGTACTTTCAAGACTGGACTACTGTAACTCAATTCTGTCTGGTTTGTCTCAATATCTACTCCAGAAACTTCAAAAAGTTCAAAACACAGCTTCTCGGATCATCCTTAGAGTACCACGATCAGAGCACGCCTCTCCCCTACTCTGTACCCTACACTGGCTATCCATACGATCCAGAATTAAACACAAAATTTGTTCTCTGTGCTACGTTTCACTGACGGGCTCCAGTCCAACATACCTATCTGACCTCACCCATGTGTACACACCTGCAAGATACTTACACTCCTCTTCTGACACTCGTATTCTCATTATTCCCACTATGAAAATTAAATCATATGGACAACGCTCCTTTGCATACCAGGGCCCAGCAACGTGGAACGAATTGCCCAATGCACTTAGACACAAAGACACAGTGATCTCATTCAAAAGCGCTCTTAAAACTCACCTATTTCAACTGCAAGAACAGACTTAAAGACCTAATAATGTATCCTTACCTTAAATATTTACAGCATGTTTTCTGTTTCTAATTTCGTGGTGTTTGTTTTTATTTTGTAATCATATCATTATATATGTTTTTTAAGTGTTGTCAAATGTTGTAAAGCGCTTAGAGCTTCTAAAGATTAGGCGCTATACAAAGTCCTCATTATTATTATTATTATTATTATTATTATTATTATTATTATTAATCAAGAATACATATACATGCAAAACGTTTAAGTTATTTCGGTAGTTTTTTGTGGTAGTTTCACTCGTCACTACCACACCTCACCACCATCTCCATTGACCTAAAGCTTAGGAATGACAGCAAAATGCCATCAACTATTCAAACTCATTGAGACAACGAATGTCTTTATCCATGGAATAACGGGCTGTTTTCAGCGGTGAATGCAGTAAGTCCGCCTAATGCAGTATTATACCATAAGGTGCAATTACGATGTTGAATATAATAATTAGCACACTAGATGAATTCTGCTATACGTAGCGAAACGACAAAGCACTTTTGTTATAAAATGCAAAAGTTATTCGAGATTAAATAATTCTAGTGATAACTATCACTATATTATGATATTATACTGGGAAGATTTCTTATCTCGAATAAGTTTCGGAACGCAGGCAGAGCAGCGGTCCTGAAGGCATATTCTCTAACGAAACTTCCGACTGCTGTATTGTCCAAGGAAGTAATAGTATAATAGTAATAATCAGGAATGCTATCAATGTAAATACGAAAACGCTTGTGTTGTTCGTTTGTTGTATCGCTTTGTTATCTTGCGATTTTATACTTTCTATTGTTTTGTTTTAGTTAGCGTTTTTTGTGTTTGGGATTTTTGTAGTTTTGCAATGTTTTTTTCAATTCCGCAAGGTCAAAGTTGTTTAACTATTGATCAATAGCGAAAGTAAAGAAAATTAATCATGATATCGGGATATAAAAGAGCATGCGCGTGGAACTATAAACTTCCGCTCAATAAATCAGACAATAGCCGGCGCTATTGTCCAAGTAAACTGGAAATACACGCATTAAAAAACTTCACTTGATACGTGAATGGTGTCAGATGCCTTGCTGTGAAAGAAATTGAAATGGAATCTATTTATAGTTTTTTGACGTAGATCTAGTTCAAATGTACAGTGCTGAGCCTACGAAAGACAAACAATGGGCATTAAAGTCTCTTATGTTTGCCGAATTGATTAAGTAATCAATAATTCATAGTCCTTTGTTGAACTTATAGGTATGTTCCATACTGCTGGAAGAATGCTATCATATTGACAGGATAGATACTCGTGCAGGATATAATTTATCAATAATAATAATAATAATAATAATAATAATAATAATAATAATAATAATAATAATAATAATTCTTATTATTATTATATGCAAAAGTAGTATTGTCGAAGTTTATTCTTCTTGCTGTTGCTCTTGTTAAAGAATATCAGTTCAAACCATCAAGGTTCTATTTTATTTTGTTGGAAAAAGTACAAAACTTTTCGGAGTTTAAAGTGAAATGGTATGAATATATATATAT